>LSRZ01000485.1:0-13827 GCA_001625125.1 Haemoproteus tartakovskyi | reverse complement strand
AATATATAAATATATATATAATAGCGAATTTATATATATATATATATATATTGCTTTATATATAAATAAGTATATATAGCGTATTTGTATAAATTAATATATAATAACGAATTTATATATATATATTATAAATATTGCATATATGTATAAATGTATATATATATAATAGCGAATTTATAAATATATATATATATTGCTTATATATATATAAATAAGTATATATAGCGTATTTGTATAAATTAATATATAATAGCAAATTTGTATAAATATATATATAAAGCGCATATGTATAAATATATATAGAGGATTTGTATAAATTAATATATAATAGCAAATTTATATAAATATATATATAAAGCGTATATGTATAAAAATAACATATACGCATGTAAATATTATATATAAATAAATATATATCGTACGTTGTACATTATACCTATACATATATACATATGTAAAGCATGATAAAGAATAAGGTGAAACTGTTTTTGGTAATAATATTTGAAATGTTTGTAACACATAATATAAGAAAAATATTATTATAATTTTTTCTTCTATTTTATTAGTGAAATATGTAATATATGAAATTAAAGGCAAACGGAAAATGATGGATGCGTTTGATGGAGAGCAAACGAAAAACGATGGATGCGTTTGATAGAGAGCAAACGAAAAACGATGGATTTGATAAATAAAAAAAATATATAAAAAATAAAAGAAACGTTTATATAAAATTTTGAATATCTCTACATGTACATTTAAAATGAAGTCGTTATTTATAAAATTTCAATTTGTTGAATAACTTATATTTGCTTTTTTATTTTTTTTTTTTCATGTACTTTTATTTCGTGTTGAGAAAATAGCGAACTAATATTTATTGTTCTTTTGACGCATTTTTACATTTCATCGATTTGAAATGCCTATGGTCATAAAACTAGAAATAATATATAATAAATACTATGTTTGCATTTATGAAAAAAAAATTTTAAAAATGTATAATAAACAGGGATATAAAAATTGTGACAAAATCACTGTGAAAAATATAATATATAAACACAAAACATGAATTATAAATTTTGTTTGAAATTTTATTTAAAGGTTTCATTTAAAATTTTTTATTTTTATTTTAATATATTTTATTTTTATGAAAAAAAAAATAAAATATAACAATTTATTTCATTACGTAAAATTAATATATGTTTATATTTTTTGTTTTTTTTAGTTTTTTTTTTTTTTTGCTACTACGAAACGTTTTTTTTTTTTTTTTTTCTATAACTCCCAATGTAAAAGTTCTATTTATTTTTTTTCATACTTACACGGTGTATGTACATCGTATAACGATTACTTTGAATTAAACTAATAAATGAAAGAAACAATAATAAGTAAATAAATAGATATATAAATAAATACCATATATAAATAAATGAAAATATTATACTTCATTTCATTGATTTTAATTTTTGCGTTTTTTGCAAGTAATGGCTAGAAAAATTATAAGTTAGTGCATTGAGGAATGTTTCAATTTTACTTTCATTAAATGTAATTTTGCATTGGATATTCATTGCTTTTTCAATGTGTTTTTGTTTTATTATTTTAAGGTATAATTTTTATGAAGTAATGCGTCGTTTAAAATCTAAAAAATTTTGTATGTGAATTTCGCTTTTATACAAAAGAAATGAATACGTGATGGATCGACATATTTCTTGTTTTTTACGGTGTAAAGCTTTATTTTTTTTATTTTTTTGGTAAAAGTACCTGTACTAAATAAATAGTCGTAATGACTTGCTATTTGAAATATTATCCCCATATAATATTACTTGGTATATATGTAAGAAATTCTGTTTCTATAAAAATATCAAACACTTGTTTATTAAATTTGTTAAAGGGTACAAACAATATATAAACTTTTCGTAAATTGTCATGTGCACAATGTAGTACAAGTTTTAAAGAAACGTAGTAATAACAACACTAGTTTTATAGAAACTGTGTATTACAATGATTCGTTAATGTTCTCAGTTTTTATTATCTATCAGAGAGTGTATGAAATACATAATGAAATGTGAAATAAAGATAAAGATAAAAAATAAACACTTTGCTATTAACAAAACATCTTTATTATTATAACAAAATGTGTAAAAACAAATGTTACAAGTTTTTTTATTATTTTTTATGAATGTGTAGAAATTAACAAGTTCATAATTTTATACAATGCAAATACCGGTGTATATATACCGTACACATTTTTTGACCAAGCATCATTTTTTTTACAGAATGTCATTTTAATCAGTATAAATACACACATGCTGGCTATAATCCAATATTAGATATCATTTGGAGAAACAAAAAGAAAAATCTAACAGAAAAAAAATTTTAAAGTTTCATGTGTTACTTTTTTTTTTGGGGGGGTTTTAAGAACCCTTTCAGAATTGATAAAATGCAGTAATAACTCAAGTATAATATATTTATTTGGAATATATTATATTTTTTATTTCTATAAGTTGTTAAACCGGTTTTATGTATACTTTTTTATATTTTATTGTAAAAAAAAATATTCTTTATGAATGTATAGTTTTGTAAAAACACGTTATTACAAAAAAAACGCTTCCGTTTATTTCCCGTAAACTATTTAGTCCACATTTTCAAAAAAGGTTATTTTTTTTTGTTATAATAATTGATATTTTTGAAGGAAGAAAAAAAAAATGTTCTCCACTTCAATACAGTAAAACATGCTAAACATTTAAAACAAAAAAAAATGAGAGTAATAACTAAAACGTTGCTTTTATTTAAATCTTCCTTTTTTATTTGCCTCCTTTTATATTTACCTCATTTTATATTTACCTCATTTTATATTTGCATCCTTTTATATTTGCATCCTTTTATATTTGCATCCTTTTATATTTGCATCCTTTTATATTTGCATCCTTTTATATTTATCTCTTTTTATATTTACCTCCTTTTATATTTACCTCCATTTATATTTACCTCCTTTTATATTTGCATCCTTTTATATTTACCTCCTTTAATATTTACCTCCTTTAATATTTACCTCCTTTAATATTTACCTCCTTTTATATTTATCTCTTTTTGTGTTTCCACCTTTTTTTTTTTCGGTAAATGTAAACACAACAAATTGCCTATCCTCAAAACAAAAAAGATAGACGATTATTGTATAGTTATAATAGTTTCATATTTACATTATTCCCCCTCCCCCCCAAAGAAAAAGAAAAAGAAAAGTGTGATATTATGTAAAAACAAACTAATTAGCATGGTTCTTTTCATTTCGTTTTTTTTTTACATTCTCAAAAGTCAAATGCGAATTTCGAATGAAAAAAAGTTGAGTTCTTTTTTTCACTTCATTATTTCAGAAGTCAAAAACAAATAAAAGCATTATATATGAAATAATGTAGGAACCTAGCAAAATTGTGATTTAAAGGTAATATGTAAAAGCACTTTTGAATTTTCCAACAAATGTAGCTTATAAATTTATAATGCATAATTTCTTCAATTAACTATTTCGCATTTATTTATGAAAACAAAAAATTTGGGTAATGTGAGGATCGAACTCACGACCTCGGGATTATGAGACCCGCGCGCTAACCAACTGCGCCAATTACCCCCAGCAAGTGACTTTATTTCACGGTTCATATATATTAAAAATAAAAACTGCTAAAAAACATTTTTTTCTTAAATATAAAATTTAAGGGAACAAACAATAATGCAAGTTTCTTAAATAATTAAAAAAATAAAATAAAAAAAGGAAACAATATAAAGAAACATTTCCTTTAGAATAAAATAAAAAAATAGTGTTGATTTTTTCCAATATATATATTGAAAATAATTTAAAAAAGTACATTTTTTCGTTAAGTTGAGATGATATAGAACTCTTATATATTCAAATGGTTATAATTTTATCTTTAACGAAAATTTTGCTGGAAGCAATATTTAGGTCATAGTTTTTTATGCTAAGATTTCATGTTACAAATATGTTTCTTCACTTCATTTTGCGTTTTTTGTGTAACGGTTTAATGTACAAAATTGGTATTTATGGTGAAAAAAATATTTTCAGTTTTTTTTAATGTGGTTAAAAAAATTATATTTGTTTTCTTCATTTTAAATGTTTTATTGACTATTTATCATTTGACGTTGTTCTATGCAGCAAATAAAAAAATATAAGCAAGTACGTTCTACTTTGGCATTTTACAAAAAATTATGAAAATTATTCAATCGTTAATACGATTGAACATATGGTTGAGGATAATAATTTTTCATGCATATAAGTTAATGCATTGATGATCCAACATGGTTGTTGGCGGTGACTTCAAATCATCGTACGTAGGTCCTACGTAGGGGTTCGATTCCTCCTTCGATGCGATGTATCGGATACCTTGTAGATTAACTAGTTATAAAGTCTTGCATGGACAATTGACTTTTTTCCTTTTTTTTTTTCTGTTTTTATATCACGAAGAATGAAGATATTATAATTAAAAGATTTCCTTTATTTTTATTTTTTCAATAATAAGAATGAGAGAAAACAATATAGAGATAAATATTGTTTTCTGTAAAAACCTTAAAAACGTAAAAAAGATGTTCAGAAAATAAACCTATTCTATTGAAAACATTTTTCAAATAAGACCTTTACATATTGTGGAATACACTTTTTATTATATTTACAAAATACCCACATATAAAAAAATTTTCATATTCAAAACAAATCGCAGTCTGCCTAAACATTTCTATGCGTTTTTATATACTCTTATAGATAAATCATATAATTGAGAAGAAATGAACTTAAAAAATAGCATTTTATACTATTTTCTGTATTATTAAGATTTACGAGCAAAACCAGAATCAAAATAAATGCTGTATTTGAAGAGAAAAAAGATTTTTTTTTTTTTGTTTACTTTCATTTTATATATTTATAAATTTACTTCTTTTTTTTTTTTACTTATGCTATCCTTTATCAAGAAACACTTGTTTTATTGGCAATTCCACTTACATTCATTTATTAACAATAAATGTTTTCTTTTTTTGTCTCCAAATACTCATACCAGAAAAAAAATTAAATTATTGATATTTTCGGAACAGTTTTTTTTTTTTTTTTGTTCATTTTTAAAATATACTGTTCATGCTATCATTTCATATTTTAAAAAATGTTTAAATCTTTGTTGAAATGAAAAGTAACAGCTTAAAATACGTTTTGATTTGCATCTCTTTTTATTTCATAAAAAAACAGTCTTTTAAAAACATGTGCATCATTCCGAACACATTTAAAAGGGAAAAACATTGCAAAAGTGCATAGATTACTTTGTTCAAAATTTTTTCTTTGAATTTTTTCTTTATTACTTTCACACTTTTCCTTTTAAATGACATTTTTATTTATATCATAACGAAAATGAAACATGTATAAAACAGTTGCCGTTAAAAAGATCTATTCTTTTTGATTAAAAAAAAAAAATATGTTTTCTTCGTATTTGTTTTTTATTATTTTATTTTATTTTATTTTTTTTTTTTTTTCGTCTCTCCAAAATTATATGAATATGAAGTACTAATGATTGTTGCCCAAAAAAATGTTGTAAAAAGCTAAAAAAAAAAAAAAATAATATATAAAATAAATAAAATTCAATAATATAAATTGAAAAAAAAAAAAAACTTCTCCACTGTTTATCATTTGTAAAATATATATATGTATATATTATATAAATTTTTAGGCTGTCTGATATGCGAATATTTGTCATAAAGTAAACCGTTTTTCCATTTTTTTAAGTTGAAGAGCAGATTTCTGTGTGCAGCTAAAAAGAAAATGTATATTTAAAAAAAATGAAATATATGCATATATATAAAAATTAGGAGTTACGGAAGAAAACCGTACCAATTTTTGATAAACAGTATTCATTGATTACATACAAATTTTTAACTTCACTAACAGAATAGATTTACTATATAAAATATATTCGTTATTATAAAGTGAAATTTCAGATTATTGAAGAAAATAAAAGAAGGAAAACTCAATTTCTATTTTGATTACAGATAACTTATTTTTGTGATTTACTCAAATTTCATTTATTTAGAATGGTAGCGAAAAACTTAAAAGAGGTAATTATAGATCCTTGCTTATCTTTTCGTTCAATATTTTTTTTTTCTTTGTGTACTTTCTTCATTTATACTATATCTGAAAGAGAGCTCTTTGTGTTCTTTTTTTAATTTTTTTTTTTTTGTTTAATCTGTTGGAGAGATGTGCCTACTTTTATGTTTTTATGTAGATTTTCTAGAAAGACAAGCCCAATTAGTTTATTTTTTCTATTGTGCCACCATACCATATGAATAAATATATAGATACATATTCGTTTGAAACTAATAGGGCGTCGTCTATATTTTTGTTATACGTGACATGTACAATTGTAGATTCAGCGAATATGTGAAAACGTTCTTATGTTACTAGTTCCCTTTATTCCGTGGTTTATTTTTTTTCTTCTCCCTCTCTCTCTCTCTTTCTTTCTCTTTCTTTATTCTTTTTTTTTTTTTTTTTAGTTTTTAGGAATGGGAGCCGGATATGGCTCAGGTGTTGAACTTGGCATTTCGTGGAAGCGTAAAAGTAAAGACGGCCGTTGAAGTTGGAAAACGAGCGGTGGAATACTTTCGAGGAGATGATTTTTATAATTGGATTGAATCAAATAAGGAAATGTTAATAAAAAAATTTCCGAAATTACTAGCAGTGAATACATTGAACGACAATAAAGAAATTTGCGATTTTATTCATTCTTTTATAGAAAAGGGATTTTTTTATAGAGCTCAATACAAACCAATAAAAGGGATAAATGAAAAAGATGAAAATGGTGTATATAAAAGACCTAAATGGCCTAAACGTTTGGCTATGACATCAAAACAGAATTTTGACAAAACTAGTTTTTATATATTAGTATATGAAAGAAATAAAAAATTACAATATGCTATGTTAATAGGTTTAATAATAATAGTATTAATATGTTGTATGTTTCCTGTGTGGCCTTTAAAATTAAAATTATCGTTATGGTTTATTTCCGTTGTTTTAATGACATTAATTTCTGCTATAATTGTTGGACGATTAGTGTCCTTTTTCTTTTTTTGGTTTTTCGGAGTGGATTATTGGATTTTTCCAAACTTATTTGATGAAGACTGTAATGTTATTGAATCATTTTATCCACTCCATTCTTGGTCTTACAGAAGTGATAACTGGTTGCTTTTTTTCCTTCGTATGTTTACTGCTGTTTTGTTAAGCATAGGAATTCATCAATTAGGAAAAACGCATTCGGTTTCCGACATAAAGAATTTTGCAAAACAGTCTTTTATTGACATTTTAGATTGGGGTCATCAAAAATTAGCAGCAGCGCCTGAAAATGTACCTTTGTATAAATCCATTGATACGAAGGCAACCTTTGGTGATGATGGAGCAGATGGAGAAGAGGAGGAAGATGAAGATGAAGAAAGTGCTATTGTTTATGATGAAGATGAAGAAAATTATGATTGTCTCAAAAAATGTGGTTTTACAACCTTCGAAGAATTAGTGCGAGAATGTTTTCTTAAATGCCCCTGCATGGAGGTAAGCAAAAAAAAAAATATAATATATTCATAAATATAACTTATATATATATATATATATATATAATATTTATATATATATATATATCTAATATGCACATATACATTACTATTTTATCTAAATGAATGGTAGAGAGGTGTATAGTAACGGATTTACCATTTCATTTTTCGTTTTATTCCATTGTTATGTCTATTCTTTTTTATATACCAATTTTGTGCATCTTTTTCGAAAATTTCAGAAAGTAATAAAGTCGAAGTGTTATAAGAAGAGATGTTCTAAGGCTACGAAGGAAGTTCTTTTAGAAGCACATAAAGAAGCATGTTACGAAAAAACGGAATAAATATATTTTAGAACAGTGTGTAAATGATTTAATATTTTAAATGTTAATGTGATCGAATTGGATCGATTTTTATCAGATCGGTTATTATATTTATTAATAATATTATTATAGCATATCCTCATTATTTCGAATGTTTTTTTTTTTTATTTTTTAAATAGAATGTGCTTTTATGATTTTGAAATTATTAGTTTGTTTCAATCTATGAGGTTTATATTTATAAAAAACATCTTTTCATTTTCTATTAATATTATTATATTTATATGTTGGTACTATATGTAACGTGTTGTGTTTGGTTGTATAAACACCTTAGGTGTATTTCATGGACGTTAGAAAAATTAGTCTACGTCTATAATTTCAAGTTGAAGAAAACGGAACGTGTACAAGTGTACATAAATGCAATTGTACATTCGTACGCTTGCAATTTTTATTTTTAAATACATGAAGAGTTTTATATTGTGTTTAATAGTTATGTAGTTTTTTAAGGGTTTTTTTTTTTTTTTTTACGTTTTAATATATAAACACTTATATGTATCGATAAATACATATATGTTTTCACATGCATATATAGGTATACATAAATGACAACACAAATAATGCTGAACAAATTTACATATTGTATATATAAGTATATGTATCTGTATGTATGTATATATATATGGACGTGTTTATCTAATATTCATTTTTGTATGCTCTCTTAATTGCTCTTATTTTGAAAATTGTTTTTTTCGTACTATTACATATTCTTAAATTTATAAAATAATGACCAGTGTCCCTTCGGTGATTCATAATTACAAAAAGCATTTAGTGCATATATTTACTATATTAGTTGCAAGTTCCTTAATGCATTCTTATTTATATATACACATCTGTATATATACTGTGTGAATATATAATTCTTTTATTGACACGTCATTTTATTACTGCATAACTTATAAGATTTAAAATTTTAGTAAGGGCGGATAATCCCCTTTTTGGTAAACAGCTCTTTTTCCTTTATCTTTCCTTTTTTTGAAAAAACAGCAAGAAACAAATTTTACTGAATCAGGTTATACTTAAATGGGTTTTCAAAAAAAAAAAAAAAAAAACTACAAAAAACAATATCATATTTTTGGAAACAAAAAGGGTTTATTGAACGAAATTCTTCAGTGTAATTTTTTAAAATGTTTTCTATAGCATATCATTTTTCGAACAAGTAAATCTATTTTATATTTGTTTCGGTTAGTTTTGTTCTATTTTTATGTTTGAATAATGTTTCAAGTTTTATGTAAAAAAAAAAAAAAAAAAAACATATAAAAAAAAGAAAATGATATAAATAATTAGAGAAATGAAAAAAGTTACATTCCATCATTCTACATAAAAAAAGAAAAAAAAATAGTGAATGAAAAGAAAGACAAAAAAGAAGCAAAATGAAGTTACCAAGAGAGGTGGTTTTTCAAGTAGCGAAAGGTTTTCGTGGAAGAAGTAAAGGTTGCTTTAATGTTGCAAGGAGTAGAGCCATGAAAGCACTGTTACATTCATACATAATGAGACGTCAAAGATATAGGAGAATGAGAGTATGAACAAAAACGAAAAATGAAAAGAAAAGACATGAACAGAACAGAAAAGACATAAAAAAAATGAAAAAAAAAAAAAAAAATGAAAAAAAAAAAAAAAAAATGAAAAAAAAGCAATATAAGCATGATATAAAGGAATAATTGTTAAATATTTTTTCTTTGTCTGACTTTTTTAGGTTCATTGGATTGCCAGTATTAATAGAGCATGTAGAGAATGGAAATTTACGTATGCTCATTTCACACATAGTTTATTAAATAACAATATTTTATTAAACAGAAAGAGTTTATATAATTTATGTTATACAGAACCAATTAGTTTCAAAGCATTGGTCGATGAATCACGTTATGTCTTTTTTCAACGAAAAATGAAATTTAGAGATGTGTCACAACTCTGATAAGTTATAAAAGGGTCGACATAAAGAAATGTTTAAAAAAAAAAGAAAGTATAAAAAGGAGTAATTATCCCCATTTCAACGAATTACTTTTATGGTGTTGTGTCTATTTTCATATTAGATAAAAAGTCAAAAACATGTTTCCGTATATTTTTTAAATATGAAAGATCCAGTTTCTAAAAATGTAAGATCCAATTATTTTTATAATTGTAAATAGGGAAAAAAAGGAAAAAGTGTACTTATCTGTAAATAGAAGAATATATCCTTTTTTTTTTAAAAATGAATGTGATTTGTTAAGTTAAAGAATGTTTACTTTAACTCAAGAATTCTAAAAAAGGAAAAAATAGAAAAAAATGTTTAAATTGTAGAAACTATAATTTAATTCATGTTTATAATGCTACGAATATACTACTAAGAAAAAAATTATTAAAATAGTCCAAAAAAAGAAAAAAAAATAGAAATATGTTTTTTCTTTTTCTTTTTTTCAAAAATTGTTAAAGAAATCTAAGGCATAATTAATATGATCATTTATGTAATTAATATATATATTAAGTTGCCCCTTATCATATTTTAACCAACTTTTTTCATTGGAATTTTCATGAGAAAAAGACGATGAAGGAAAATATTTTATTACAGAAGTTTGAATTTGACTTTGGAAAACAGAAGAATATAAATTATTGACATGAAATTTTGGTTGTTTGGGTGTATTGAAAAAGAAGTAAAATTTGCCAGTTTCATCTTCTAGATTATCATAATTATCACAATATAATTTCTCATCATAAATTCCAAATGTTTCATTTCGTTTATTTTTTAAAGTTTGTTCTTCTGAGCTGAAGTATAATTGTTTTTTATTTCTAGAGGATATAAAAGAATCGGATAAAAATGGAAAATTGTTTTTGTGTTTGTCCATTGTAGATTCTTTTACTTTGTTAGGTCCGTTCGTAAAGACACCGAAAGTGGAATTTGTAATTCGCATTTTTCTTTTTTGTTTGATGATTTGTACATAATTTTGCAAAAATAAATCATATTTAAAAAACGATTTGCTAAAATGATAATATTCTTTTATATAAATGCTTAAGTAAAATTTGTGCAATAAATGAATATTTATCATTAAAGGATGAATGAAAATGGTATATGCTATATTTTTTAGTATATGATCTATATTTTTCAATTGATTTTTAATTTTTTTATATAAGGTATTAAATTGTAAAACTAAGGTATTTTTATCTTTATGATTTTGCAAAGTAATATATCGGTTTATGTCATTTGTATTTAGTATGTGTATGATTTGTGTAATTATTATTAACAATTCTATAAAGGTGTAAAAATATTTTTTTGAATTTTTTTTTGTTTCTTCATTTTCTTTATTATTTTCTTTATTGTTTTCTTTATTATAAAGTTCTGTAATGATTTCACTATTGTTTAAACGAAATTCATTATTTACGTTTTTGAAATTTTCAGAAATTTCATTTAACAAATATATGAAAACATAATATATATTGGGATCACTAGATATAGCTAAGATGGAATTTTTGAACATTTTTTTATTTTTTAACAGCATTAAGTACATATGTAAAATAGAAAACTTGATTAAAATTAAAACTTCTTTGTTTCTTTTAATTTTATTTGGAGAAAGGAAAATAAGGTTGAACCAGAAATTGTCATTTTTGTCTAATTGAAATAGAACAGTAATTAATCTTTCATCAAACAATTCACTTAAAAAACAGGAATTGAGAAAAACGATTATATAATATTTGATTAAAAGATCTCCTCCTTCTTTTTTCAAATATTTGATCAATATATTTGTTAATTTTAATATTTCTGTTTTGTTTTCTATAAATCGGATATTATAACTTAATAATTGTAACATTAAAATGATTACTTGATTTTTTCTATTAATTTCTATAGCGTTTTTATTTCTGTTATTTTCTATATTTTTAATTATATAATTAATTAATGATTCGAATATTTTGTTTTTGTTAAATTCTTGACTTAATTTTTTTATACATAAAAAATTGGTTAGTTCTTGTTGTTTTTTATTATAAGAATCTGTATATTTTTTGTATATTTGTAAATAAGAAATAATATATGTTTTTAATTGTTCTTCATTTTTATTGTTATATAATTCTATTGATATAGATGATGTAATTGATTCAAGTGTGTTTTCATAAAATGAAAAATCGTAAAAATATGTATTTGTAATAGTTAGATAAAAATTTAAAAATGATATACATATATTTGTTCCTTTATCATTATTTAATATAGTTAGAAAATATTCGTTAAGTATTTGTAGAGAGTTTAAATGATTAGAACAAAATTTGTATAATGTATATGTGTCAAATATTAAAAAAGAACTTAAAAAGATAAAAAACTCGTTTATATATATATAAGCAAAATAACCAAGTTCTTTATCAAAATATATTATTTCTTTTTTCCCTTCAAACAAACATTCATTATTGTCTAACATATTCATATCCATATCTACATTTTCTGGATTAGTTTTGTTGTTACTTATACTGATACGATTTTTAATATTGACAAAAGTGTTTTTATGAATACTTATATTGTTACTATTATTATTGTTATTATTATTATTATTATTATTATTGTTGATATTGTTGATATTGTTGACATTACTAATATTTTTTATTTTATTTTCTTTGCGTCGTTCAGAATCTGGACGAGTCATCATGTACCAATTAAAACAAGAAGACACACAATTCAGAATGTTTTTATTTGTAAAATGACGAAGATTGTTTAAAAGTGTTACAATATATTTATATTTAAAAAGTATATTTGATATATTATTATATATTTGAATTATTTTGAAACAATTCATATTGTAAAGTGAAAGTAATTTTTTGTTTCTTTTTATTTTTTCTTTTATTTTTGTAATGATAAATATATCATAATATGTTGCCTTATCTAAGAATTCTATTTTGTCTTTTTTTTCAATTTCTTTTTTTTCAGTTTCTTTTTTTTCAGTTTCTTTTTTCTCAATTTCTTCTTTTTTCAGAATGGTTTTATTAGTTTTATTATCTTTTTCTTTTAAACAATTGTTTTTTATTTGACTTTCTTCCTTTGTTTTTATAACAGTATGACTAACAGATAAATTGTTTTTATCATTTTGTGTACAAATACGAGTTCCAATACGAGTCCCCGATATATTACCAGTTCCAGTACCCGTTCCAGTACCAGTTCCAGTTCCAATACCAGTTTTAGTACCATTTTTAATTCCAATTTTAATACCATTTTTAATACTTGTTTTATTACTAGTACCAATAATAGTATTAGTAGTACCTATTGTTTTATAATTTTTTTTTTGAAAAAAATGTTTGTGTAACAGTTTTGTTTTTATCTGCTACTTTTCTCAAGGCATGTTTAAGTCCATATTTTACAGTTTTTACTGTTTTGTTTTTTTTGGAAATTATTTCTTTCATTATTTCTAAATATTTTAAATACATATTTGTAAAATCTGTATTGAAAAAACTAATAAAATGTTCTACCATATGTCTAGATATTTGCATCATTATGTTTTCTTTAATTTCATATATATTATAATAATAATCATAAAAAAATAAAAGAAAAAATAAAAAAATAGTAGTTGTTACTTTATTTATAAATGTTTTGTTACTTTTTATATATTTTATATATACATATCCCAAATCTGTATTAGTATCATTATTACTACTGTTATTACTACTACAACTACTATTATCAGTACTAATATCAGTATTATTATTATTATTATTATTAGTACTAGTAGTAGTAGTAGTATTAATAAATAAAGATCGGTTTTCTTTTTGTTCTCCTTTTCTTAAAGAATATTTCCCATCATTAATAATATATAATATAAATAAATAGACATTGTTATTTTGAAAAATATTTTGAATAATTAAATTTTTAATATTGTCATCTGTAAAAAATTCTGAATGTTTATTTAATTCATACATATTTCTACATATCAAT
>LSRZ01000484.1:0-13853 GCA_001625125.1 Haemoproteus tartakovskyi | reverse complement strand
TTTTTTTTTTTAGATAATTATTCGCAAAGATATGTATGACCTTATATGTCTATGTATATATACGAGAATGTGTGTTTACTAATAGCAATAATTGGTGTTAAGATAAATAAAATGTTTTCATTTTTTAAAATCGTAACAAGATAAGGTTAATTGTTTAATAAAGGTTGAATGAATAAACTAATGAAAATGCATATTGGTTTAATTGTCTAATTGTTTAATAAAGGTTGAATGGATAAACTAATGAAAATGTTTATTGGTTTAATTGTCTAATTGTGTATCTTTGAAAGATACATATTAAGAATAAAATGTAAGATTGATTACTTAAGGAAAAAGAGTAAAAGAAAAGTAGGGAAAAAAAATAAAAAAAGTAATTTCATGTTTCAGAAAAAAAAAAAATTGTAATATATTTTCGTAAAATTAAGTGTGTAAACTATTTTACGATTTTTCAAAAAAAGGTTCTTTCTTATTTTACTTATTTCACTTTCTTTTTTTTTTTTTTTTTTAACTTGGTGACAAACAAAATTTGTAACACATTTTGTTTTACACAATATTTCAAAAGAAATTCCAATAATTATAGTAATCATAATGTATTCATTAAGTTGATAAGTTAACAATTGAAACTGTAAATGATTGAACTGTGTGTTACAGGTTTCATGTATTTTTATTTTGATCGTCTTAGTTCTTGACAAAAAATTTCTTTTTTTTTGTTTTTTTAATGTCGGTTCCTTCATCCTTTACGTGTATTTAGCATTTTTTCTACTGTATTTCTCTTTGTTCTCATTCTTCAAATGTTTTATATGTTTTTATGTAAATTACTAATTTTAAGTGTTTTTTAAGAATAGAAAACTTTATTATTATATTCCTCTTATTACTACCATTACTAATAAGCTATTGAAATTGCAATTGCAAATACGAACAACTCTTATAACTAAAAGAGGTAAAAAATTTTGAGGAAGCACCGAACAGTTTTTCCAGTGTTAATTTAATATTCTTTTGTTTTATATTAAAAAAAAAAAAAAAAAAAAAATGGAGAAAATTCTAAAAATTATCAACACACTTATTTTTAAAATATCGGAAAGAAAAATTATTAAGTCATTTAAAATGTTCGAGCGATCTAGTGTTAATCAGGGATCTTAGCAAATAATCAAGAAATTCTTAATTATAAATGTATTCATTCCTATATGTATTTATCTTTTCATCAAAAGTAATGAGAAAAATCAGATAAATGAAATAAATGTGAAACACTAATAACTCAATAGATCCGATTATATCTTAGCATTTTTAGAAATGCATTGCCTGTTTATGAAGAAAGTACAAATAGTGTGCACATGTAGCATACACTCTAGATCATTTTGTCAATCTACTTGTATTTTGTTTAACTCAGTAGATTATGTAACACCGGTCACTATTTAAAATTATCATAATTTGAATTTCCTTAAACCGAATAGATAATACTAGTATAAATAATATATATATATATATTAACAAAATAAATAAAATGAATATACCTGTGTCATTTGAAAGTAATATTGAGTTTTTTATTTTTTTTATTTTTTTTTTTGGTTACATATATATACCTAAAAGACTCCATGTTATGAAACTTATATGAATTATAGAAAGTGCTTTATTAATGACAAGTCATTGTATAAATGACAAGAATCTATTTGTAAACATATTTCATAATGGTAGAAAAGAAATACTTTCTATTATATATTGTTTTACTACTATTGTTTTGCATGTCATTTTGAATAAGTACAAATAAAAATCAACTATATTATGATACATTCATAGATAATAGTTTTATCGCAATTTTGAATGAAACATTTTCGGTCTTCTAGACACAGAATAAAAAAAAAAAAAAAAACTCGAATGAAATAAATTGTAATATATAGACTAGAATTTATTTTCTAAATCGATTCTACACCGATGCCAGTAGTTGTAATCACGAAAATCTTATTCAAAGTAAAAAGTAGGATAAAGAATAAAAAGTGAAGTAGAAGTAGTAAAAAAGCAGAAACAGAAAATAAAGATCCGAAAAAAAAAAAAAAAAAACTAAGGAAAAAATAAGGGAAAAAAATCAGGACAAGGAAAATTATTAATAGTACAAAGTAGAAGTTAGTAACATAAGGGAAAGAAATAACTAAAAAATAATTTATAAGAAATGAATAAATTCAAAAGTATGCTGTATAAATGAATAACGCAAAGTTGCAGTAAAAATAGGTAAATATAAAAAAGAAGGAGAAACAGAAATATATATATATTTAATCAAAAGAAATAACGTTGAATGATAGTTCCTCATTTTGTTTATTCTTTTTTTAATTAAATCATATATGTAAATTACAAAATTCTTATATACTCTACAATATATTCCTATATTAAAAAAAAAATCCCTGTAGATGATATATAAACGTTTAGGGCAGAAGCAGAAAATGATGATATATTGAAATGTCAAAATTTTAAAAACACAACATTTTTTTTTACATATATTTTTTTAACGTTTTTAATATATATATATTTAAGACATGTTCTGTTTTTCAAAATTTCAAAAATGAGTAAAAAAGAGATCAATACTATAGGGACGCTCAACACGTGTTCAAGCACAATAAGTAAATCCCCATGGAAATTAAAAACTGAGAATTTAATAGATGGTCCGAAACATTTTTTCGTTTATACGTATGCACATGATCGAACAGTTCTCAGTATAGCTCTTGACGAAAGCTGTAAGTCTAAAAATAAAAGACAAACCTACAATAACAGAAAAAAATAAAAGAAATTACCTACCATAAATTAAACAAAAGAAAAGCACATTTTGAAAATTTCTCAAAATTAAAGAACTGTACTCTCCCACTTCACTATACCACTTTACTATCTCACTCCACTATCTCACTCCACTCTCCTACTTCACTATCCCACTCCACTATCTCACTTCACTATCTTACTCCACTATCTCACTTCACTGTCCCATTTCTTTCTCCAATTTTTTATCCTCTTTTTATTAAATAAAAGCAAAAAACAATTGTTTACACACACGTTCTTTATAAAAATAAAATACACATGAATATATTTCTTTTTCTTCTTCTTTTTTTTTTTTTTTGTTCTACTGTTCTCCCTCCCCTTTTTATTTTATTCAGGTACTTACATGGTTAGCGCCAGTGCAGATCACACCCTCCGACTGCATAATTTGAAAACATTGTCGACGACAAAAGAGTTATATCATAAAAATTGGGGGCACACAGATTGGGTGAATAAAGTGTTCTTTACAAAACAAAATGAAGTACTTTCGGGGGGTCTCGATGGAAAAATATGTTTATGGAATACAAGTGTAGCTTGTAAATTCCCCAAAACATCAGAAATAGCAAATATTTATGATATTGCAAAATATAAAGAAGTGGAAACAAAAGTTAAAGAAGTTCATTTTAAAGCTTCTACAAACGCACTAAAATGCAAAGAAATTGTTGCTCATTATTCAACTATTAGTGATATGAAATTTGATAAACAAAATAATAAATGTATTACAAGCAGTTATGATAAAACATTAAAATTGTTCGATTTAAAAAAAATGAAGGAAGAACAATTTTACAAAGGAAGCCATTTCGCTCCAGTAACAAAATTTCTATGGATAGAGAATAAATTAATTTCGGCTGATAAAAATGGATCTCTTTGTGTGTTCGATTATGAAACGAATCAAGAAATTACTAATGCTCAAAAAGTTCATCAAGGAAATATTGGAGACATAAGCTGTCTCTATTTTTATGAATACGACAATCTCGACTGGTACGAATTAGCAGAAACTTGTACTGCACAACAAAAAAAAATAATGATAAAGAAAAAAACAAAAGTGAAAAAGAAAAAGAAAAAGAACATACGAACATTATAACATCCCAATTTTTATTTGGAAATAAAGACAGCCACTTAAATCCAACAAATGAACCTAAAATCCCTTTAATAATAACGGGGGGTCAGACAGATGGGATAATATCAATTAGAGATCTACGCATTTTTAAAAAAGAAATACAGAAAAAACAGATACATAAAGCTAGTATTAATTGTATAGTAACATATATATGGAAAAATAAAAATTATATTGTTTCCTGTGCCGCTGATGGGTATTGTTATCAATTTGAAATAACAAACTTATGCGACTCTACCTTAAATAATTTCTGTAAAAAATTTTTTATCAAAGAACCAATTTTAACAGCCCGTTACATTGGGAATCATCAAATACTAGTTGGAACATGTTATGGAAATTTAATTCTGTTGAATTTTGGTTGCTCTGACGATTCCAATGTTAACGTTTCGAATGAACCACCTGTGGTGTCCCTACATTCAATGGAAGGGACGGAATCCACTCTTAGTAAACAATTACCAAAGAAAATATTGACAGAACATAATGACAAGGAACAAAAAATCACTGATATTCTTTGGGCATATGGAACATGTTCAAAAGGAGGGATAAATAGCATTGAATGTACTTTTATATACAATACAAAAAAATTACAAAAAAATGAAATCGAATTACATTCTATAATAACAGCTGGAGATGACGGATGTCCTGGTATTTTGTATTTTCCTCACAAATATTTATAGAATGAATAAAATAGACACTCCTCATATAAATATGTTATTCATACCTGTGTAACCATACATATATTTATATATATATATATGTGTGTACAAATCTACAACTATGCAAGTACGTCTACTGAGACTTTTGTTAAATTTTCATATCACCTCTCGTTTCCACATATGCTTTTCTAGCTATTTTATAAAGCATTTTAAAAAGGTTAAAAAGGTTTTATAAGTATTTAATATGGCAATATAAATTCAAATGCATTAAAGATATTGTGGTAAACAATGTGGTAATGGATTTAAATATATATAAAAAAAAAAAAAAAAACTATATATTAGTTATGTCAAAAATATGAAGAGCATAAAATTGATATCAATGTTCGATTCATTTTTCAAATGTTGTTGTCAAATGAAAACATTTGTTGGTGCTAGTTCTGACTGACTGACACGTTAGCAGTCTAACAATTTAACAGTCTAACAATTTAACAGTCTAACAATTTAACAGTCTAACAATTTAACAGTCTAACAATTTAACAGTCTAACAATTTAACAGTCTAACAATTTAACAGTCTAACAATTTAACAGTCTAACAATTTAACAGTCTAACAATTTAACAGTCTAACAATTTAACAGTCTAACAATTTAACAGTCTAACAATTTAACAGTCTAACAATTTAACAGTCTAACAATTTAACAGTCTAACAATTTAACAGTCTAACAATTTAACAGTCTAACAATTTAACAGTCTAACAATTTAACAGTCTAACAATTTAACAGTCTAACAATTTAACAGTCTAACAATTTAACAGTATTCTTTTTAACTTCTTTGTTACTTTTTTCCGAATCTATCAGTTTCGTTTTTCTTTTTTCTTTTCTTTTTTTTGTTGTTACGACCTAGGAATTTTATTAAATTGGTAAAAATACTTTTGCATTTTTTCCGATTCTTCTTGTCGTACATGAAATATATTCGACAATCTACACAAAGCAAATTTTTCACTTGACAACATTTTCGCATTTAGTGGAGTATATAAATTGTTTAAACATAAAAAAAATGAAAAGCTACTGTAATTAACATTATAATTAAAAGGAGGTAATAAATTAGCGTTTTTGTAAATATCAAATACATGATTGCTGTTTAATGATCTTTTTTTTCTTACATTCATATGAAAAAAATCAATGAATGCTTTTGTTACCCTATTAAAAAAAGACAAAACTTTCAATTGATTATTATTATTATTATTATCATTTTTATTATTATTAGTATTATTAGTATTATTATTATGATTATTATTATTATTATTATTATTATTATTATTATTATTAGCAGTTGTATACTTGTGGTCATTCTCGTAATCATGATAGTGGTTTTGACTCTTATTTTGATCTTTTACTATTTGTTTTGATTTTAGTTGATTTGTATATTCCAATATGTCCATTAAAGTATGTTCATTTTCTATTAAAACAGAAAGGAAGTTTTCAATTTCTTTTACCACATGTTGTTCTGGTGGTTCATAAACGATTCCTTCTTTCTGCAATGCTTCCCAATCGGTGGGAATAAAAAAGAAATATGTGAGTGAATTGAAAGGAAATTCCAAAATTTCTTTCAAAGGGAAAAAGGAATTATTTTGTTCTTTTTTATTTTGTGTGGAAAAACCATTCGATTTAGAATTTTCTGTTATATTACTTTTTTTAAAATAGTTCTCCTTTTGTGGAATAAAAGTCGACTGTACCTTTCTAAGAAGCATTATTTTTTCATTATTAGTATTCAATACGTGTTGTTCATTTATATATTTTGAAAAATAAAAAAAAAGATTGAATGATCGATACAGAAGCATATTAATTAAATTGTTTATTTCGATGTTAAAATGTATTTGTTTACAAATCAGTTCGTTGCACTGACAGCTCATCATGCTGTCACTTATATGATTCTCCTGTTCCGACTTTGCCTTCTGTTTTCGTTTTGTTTGTTTTAATTTTCGAAAAATACTATAAAGAATGTTTAAAAACACAGAATACTGCGTGTCTTGATTGTTTTGAAAATGCTCTGACATATGTTGTTCTAATTGTTTCCTTATAGTTTCATCTTCACATAAAAATCTTCTTAAAGTAACTACCGAAGGTTTATACTGTTGTAAGAAATAGGAATACCGAAGTAGTTTTTCTTTTCTATTTAAACTATTCTGAATATACACATAACTTATTCCATTCTTTTTCCAAATGACTCCCAACTCGTCATATGTTGTATTATTTTGTAAATGTCTATTTATTAATAATAACATTCTTTTAAAAAAATTACTATTATCTAAATCATGTTTAATAAAAATTAAATCGCCTGTTTTTAAACTTACATCAATTTCATAATCAGTAGTATATCCCCATGCTTTTCCATAATAATAATTTAACACTTCATCATCGCTTACTGTGTTTATTGAACTTATAAGTCTTTTTTTATTCTCAACAATCTCTGCCTCCTTACGCTCACGCTCATGTTCTTGTTCACTTTTTCTTTCTAAAATATTAATGTTCCAAATTCTATCTTTTCCTTTTATGGCGCTTCTGTCAAAATTGCTTAAAAACAAACTCCTGTTAACTCGTTCATTTTCCCTTAATTTCTTTACTCGATTTATTTCGTTTAATAATAATAGAAAAAAAGGAGACCCACAAACCACAACTTTAAACAAAAAGTTCCCATTTGACATTTCTTCCGAAAAAATGAAAAAAGGGCAAACAAAAAAGTTAATAACAGGAACGAAAACAAGATAAATAATTTACTTTGAAATTAAATGTCGTGATCTCATTTTCATTCTTCATAATCAAGATCAAAAACAAGATGAAGGTACAGATACAGGTACAGATACAGGTACAAATACAGGTACAGATACAGGTACAGATACAGGTACAGATACAGGTACAGATACAGGTACAGATACAGGTACAGATACAGGTACAGGTACAGGTACAGGTCGACATTAAAATGAAAATCAAGACCTTCCTGAAATTATTATGAGGAATCAGATATCATCAGGAACAAGTTGTTTTATAGTTTTCATGAAAGTACTCTATATTTTTCTTTTAAATAAACATACTTCAATATGTCAAATGTGATAATATAGGGTAATTTCAATTTATATTTCTGAAAAAAAAAGAAAAACCATTAAAGTAATTCATCTAATTTTTATACTTCGCAAATCGGAAAAAAAAAAAAGAAAAAAAAAAAGAAAAAAAAAAAGAAATGGTCACCTAGTATTTTCCTGTTTTTATAGATGTCACATGTGGTGGCTTCAATCTGAAAATAAATTTTTTGTTTGCGTCTCAAACGAAATGTTTTCTAACGGAAATGGGGCACATGATGATGTTCAAAAAACCATTCGAAAATTATTTTGAAAAGCAGTACAATTAAATTTAAAAAAACATTCGATCAAAAGTTCAAACAAATAGTTCAAAAAAGTGATTCCAAAAAATGGTTCAAAAAAACAGCACAAAGAAATAGTACAAAAAATAGTACAAAACATAGAACAAAGAAATAGTACAAAAAATAGAACAAAAAATAGTACACA
The DNA here is from genome assembly GCA_001625125.1 of Haemoproteus tartakovskyi. Classification (NCBI taxonomy): domain Eukaryota; phylum Apicomplexa; class Aconoidasida; order Haemosporida; family Haemoproteidae; genus Haemoproteus; species Haemoproteus tartakovskyi. Next base: position 5,727 of record LSRZ01000484.1, on the reverse strand, counting down.
AAAATAGTGAAGCATCTTTTTCAACAGAAAAAAAAAGAAAGTTATAACAATACCATTTCATTTTCCTGTTTTCTTTATTTAAAATCTCAGTCAAAGGAGATGGAATGGGATTTAATGGAACTAGAAAGGATAAGGCATAAAGACACCATATAGTCTATAGGCTTACTAACAAAAAAGAAAAGAACCCTATATTGTTTGCTTAAATAAAAAAAATCACTCTTTTACATAGAATTTTATTTTTTGCTTTTTCCTTTCTAATGTAGGACATGCTTATGACATGTTTATGTAGACAACGTGAAGACAAAATTTTCCGTCTAATTTAACCCTTGAAACAGAATAAGTATAATGTTTTATATATATACATATATATATCTATATAGCATTTTTTCTTTTTTTTGAGGGGGGGGGGGGTGAGAAATGAAACTACGGAAAAAATCTTTTCTCGTTGTTGATTTAAAGAAGAATTACAAATAACAATTGCTGTTTCTTTTTATTTCTTATGTTTTACAATTAGTTAGTTAGTTAGTTAGTTAGTTAGTCAGATGTTACAATTAGTTATAAATTATTTCCGTATTTGTATACATCGAGAAAATAATAAATTCACATAATTTAAGATAGATAAATTATTTATGTGTAGGATGCACTATCCCCTTTTTATTCTTTTTCAAAGGAAAACAAATTAAACGTAATTTTATATATATATATTTATATAATTCATGTTAACTCTTACGTTTTTGATTTTTTAAACAAACAGATCGATTTTAACATTTCCGTTTTCTACCAGTTCTGAAACAATATAAAATAAGACTCACGTCTTGTGTTATATTTTTAAATGTATTTATATTTAATCTTTGTCGAACGAATATTTACTTTTGTTTCAATATTCACAGTGCACGTTTATATTATTTTGTTTAAAAAACAAAAAAAAAAAAATATATATATATATATATATACATATACATATATATTGAGAGAGAGAAAGAGAGAGAGAAAGAGGGAATTTCTTTTTCTTTTTCTTCCAAATTAATGTTTTTAATATTTATTCTATATTTATTTTCCAAAGCATAGTTAATGCTATATAAAAAGTTTATAATATCCATTATAAAAATAATATTCTTCTAACATAACAATTTTCTCCAGCAGACTCTCTCTTTACCCCCCGAAAAAAAAAAAAAAAAAAAACTAGCATTACTAAATACGTATATAAATGTAATCAAACACAAACACAAACACAAAAAACATAAATGAAAACTACTTTCTAAATATTGAACACAACATAAAATGCTAGTTGTTTATTTCAATTTAATATGAATAATATAGAACTATAAATAAAATAAAAAAAAAAAAAAATACATAAGCACGGATAAAAGCAATTCTTGAAACCATATCTACGAAATATAATGAAACACAATCACACAAAGAAAAATACATATACTCGTTTAATTTCATTTATATATATATATATTAACAGGAAAATACGTAACCGATATATATTAATAGAGCAAAATGTAAATGTGAAAAAAAAAATATGTAATAAACAGATAGTACGTAATTAATTTGGATGTCAAAATTAATTCTAATGAAAGATTTACCGCACTACAAAACGATGTCGCGCAATATATTTAATTCGAAAAATTAGGGCACAAAATTGTTACAACTACGTAATATAAAAATGTGTCTATTCTAATACATACACAACTTCCAAAATATATAACGAAATGACAGAAAACTAAAAATTAATGAATGTACATTACAGAAAACAAAGTATATTTGTAAACATAATTCCTAATTCTTACTAACAACATAACTTTTCACATGTATATATATATATATATATATATATATTATATATAACAATACAAACGATCAAACGCGTATAATATATCATCGGATAGAACTGCCCTGCTTATTTTATTCATTTAATTAAAATGTGAGCAAATAATCCAAAACGCAAAAATGATGAAATAAAGCAAAAACGCAAAAATGATGAAATAAAGCAAAAACGCAAAATGAAATGCTATCCATATGAATTATATTATGTAATAACTTATAAAAATGTCAAAAATATAAATTAACAGTTTGTAACCATGTGGCACATTCTTCCAATCTTCATCTGTATTCTTAATCATATAAACTAATTATTTCATCTCATCGTTTATCTACCTAATGCTATCTTCAACAAACAATACCATGTGTTATTAAATACCACACAATAACATAAATTTATCTTTCCATATTAGGGAAACCTTTGGGAAATTTCATACCAGGAATTGACCAAATATCTTCTGGTGGTTGAACATCATCATCTCCTCCATGACCACTATCTTTTCCTTGACCATCACTATCACCACCACGCAATCTTTCATCCTTTTTTTCATCTTTACCATCAGCTCCATCACCTTTTTCATCAGAACCACGTACCTTCTTTTTATGATAGAAGTAACCACCAAGACCTAAAGCAGAAGCCAGTATTATTGCCCCTAAGACTGAAGTGATGGTGATTATCATCATTTTCTTTTTCTTTTTCTTTTCACTAACTTTTTTCACTTCATCTGCTTCCATAACCTTTGCTAAAACATCACGAGCTTCCATTATTTGACTTTCTGTGAATTCATCTCCCGGTTGTGTTTCTGGGATATATGGGACTGACTGGTCCGAAGGTACTGATCTCTTCGTCACTACAAAAAAGAAAAAAAAAATGTATATATATATATATATATATATATATGTATGTATATTATATTATATATACACAGAAAGTAAAAAGGCAAACAAAGCACAGCATCACAGAAAGATAAATAAAGAAAACAAGCATAACACATTCACGTAATGGTTTTATATATATAACATTTAGTTTCATTCTATGTATAAAACCAACTGCTAAAAATCTCACTTTTTCAAAAAAAAAAAAAAAAAAACGGGTACTTATACTAAAAAAAGATACAGATATACAAAAAATAAGTATTATAAAAGCAAACAAAAAAAAAAAATACCCCAAAAAAATATACATATATATATATATATATATATAAAGTAGAATATATAAAATAACTTCCCATTTTATTTATTACCTTTATGTGCATCACCAACAGCTTTCTTCTTCTTTTTCTTTTTCTTTTTAGGATCAGTAGTTTTTTCAGGCTCACATAAAATACTCACTCCATTCAAAAGGAATATGATGTAAAAAAAAATTAAAATATAGGTTGTAATCTTCATTTTGTACGAACAATAACTTAAAAAAAAAAGAAAAAAAGGAGGTACTTCAGCGAAACTATTTTATTTGTTTTTTTCTTCTATGTTTAAGAATGAAAAAAAATATACAGTAATATATGGAGACTCGTTGCTCTTAATGCTTTTAAAATATTAGCCGATAAATGTTTCCTTTCCTTTTTTTTCTTTCTTTTGCAGAACTGTCCTTGCAATCTGTGGTAAATTGTCCGTAAAACGAATATCTCCTCAAAGCTCAAAAAAACGCAAAATCAGTTTTACGACGTATTTTGACTTAAACGGTATTTATTTTAAAACTTGCACTGGTTCACGAAAAGAAAAAAAAAGTACGAAACGGTTAAATATGGAGAAATAAAAAAATTAAAACTTAAAAAGCTTAAATACTACGTTTAACATAAAAAAAAGAAAAAAGAAATTTTTTAAATACTTTTTCAACTACTAAATCTTAAATAAAATGAAAAATGAAACTATTTAAAAAAAAAAAAATGAAAAAGAAACTATTATGTACTTTATTTGAAATTCTAAATTCAATGACATTTAAAAAAAAAAAAAAAAAAAATATAATATAATAAAAATAAAAAAAATAAAGTTAAATCAGCTGAATTTAAATCTTTCTTTTTTGTATGGTATTATATTGTACAACAGCATGTTTTAATTTTTGTTTTTTTTAAAACTTCTTGTATTCGGTAAAAACAACAATTATATTTATATTTATATATATATATTATACATGTAATATAATATAATGCAATGTAATATAATATATGTAATATAATATATGTAATATAACATAATGTAATATAACTTGATGTAATATAACATAATGTAATATAATGTATGATGCAATGCAATGCAATATAATATATACATGTACATGACAAATAAAAAGAAACATTTAATAAATAAAATAAATATAATGCTATGATAAACGTTGTAAACTATTTACTTGTATATAGTTTTCATTTTATATTTTTTTAACCGCATTTATATACCTACGTCAGTTTTTTTCATTTTCTTTTTTTTTATTCATTTGGTTGTTCTTTATTATATAATTTTTCTTTACTTTTGACTTACAATTTTACTTTTAAAAAATTGATTAATAAAAAAGCTTATTAATCTTTATTGTTAAGTAATGCATGTAATGTTGATTATGCTGAATTACAATGTCACATTATTATAATTTCTTCGTTGAAGTATTATTTTTTTTTTTTTTTGTTCTCTTAAATCTCGTTTTTATGCTAGTAATTTCCACTATTTGAGCTTATTATAATGTTCATAATATTTTATCAAATTTTGTTCAATGTGAAAAATGTTTTTTTCTGTTTTTTTTTTTTCACACTTGGTTTGGAATGTTTGAACTGACACATGGTTCACTTTATATTCATGGACCAAATAGATATTTGAAAAAATGCATGACAAGGATTTACTCATAATATACTTGTACAATATATATGTATATATATATGTACATAGGTAGATATTTAATACCCAACTGATATATAATTGTATCTGTAATTATTAAGCTTACATGAATAGAATTTTTCTGACAATTAAAATTCCTATACATAAAGTAAAAATATGTTAAGAAAAATCAACACCTTATTTAATTTGGTTTTAATTGTTTATTATATAACAGATCACACTTGCTTAAATACTTCATAGTCAAGTGATAAATAACTGCGCTTTATATCATTTATTGTATTAACCTTTATATAAAAGGAAAAAAAAAAAATTGAACTTAACTAATGGTCATTAAGTAAAATTTTATTTACATGCCTGTAACAGTTAAGTTTTGGTTCATAGAGCACTCATATATATGATGTTTAAATTGTTTGTTTATGTACCATCCGCAATTTTATCATTTCTAATTCATAAAATTGAATCAATCACTTACAACAATTTACATAAAATTGAACGATATGAAAGGAGTTATACATTTGAAACAGGCGGTTTGAATGAGCAACAGATGAAACAGATGAAACATAAAATTCAATAAACGTTTCTTCCCATATCCAAATTTTAAAATCAGCAACAGTCGTGCAACAGTTGAACACTCTATGTGTTTTCTACAAATTGACAAATAACCACATTTTTTCTTTTAGTAATTCTCCAAAAAAAAAAAAAAAAACTTACAATTGTTATAAATTAAAAAATAATTAATAGGTGACCTTTACCGTAAATTTCGTATAGATATAGATAGACAAATAAAAACAAAAAGTAAGCTACATAAACTTTTACAAATAAAATATTTAACTAATTTTTAATTATTCTATGTAATCAAGAATTAAGGAATTGTAAACTATATTATAAAAATGCAGAAGTTATAAAACACAATTATCTTTATCTTTATTTTTATTTTCGTTAACTGAATTATTTTCGTTAACTGAATTATTTTCGTTAACTGAATTATTTCGTTTGTGTTCCTATTCATTAAATTGTCATCTTTCTTTCTTTTTTCTTTTTTCTTCTTTTTTTCTTTTTTTTTTTTCTATTTTTTTT
>LSRZ01000482.1:0-13883 GCA_001625125.1 Haemoproteus tartakovskyi | reverse complement strand
TATATTATATATATATATATATATTATATATTAAAAAGGTATTATATGTATAATTTCATATAGCGTAGACTCAATTGTTTTTCGATTCAAGTATTTACGTTCCTACTGTCTGTTTATAAAAAATATCAACATATATTTTATAAAATTTAAGATATGGAGATTTTTGTTTTTCATATGAAAGAAAATAGTACAGAATGGAAAGGAAAAAAAAGAAAAAAATGAAAAAATGGAAAAAATGGAAAAAGTGGAAAAAGAAAAAAAAACTATATAATATATATAATATATCATTTATATAAATGTATATATCATATATATATAATACATACGTATATATTAAGTAATAAAAACTTGTAGTGATTCGTACATTTAACATATATTTTTTGTGAAAGAAATTCTTCAGTAAAATAAAAATGTTGCAAGACAAAAAGAAATCGCGAATTAGGATAACGTGAAATAATTATCATAGGAACTAATATAAAATATGCGGATTGGACATTTATTCATTCGAGCACATGTCCATTCAAATTAAAGCCAATTCCATTAAACTAAATCAAGATAAATAAAAGAAACGCATGCAATAAAAAGATAATGATAGAAAAATACAATGGATTTGCATCATTATATTTAAAAACCATAAGGAAAAAGATTTTTTTTTTACGTTAAGTAAAAAATAGATAAATAAAACAGTGTGAAAATGAAAACAAAAGAAATCATGAGCAGTGTTTATTTCTTTATATATGAAATATATGGAGATGCATATTTATATCTGTTTAAGAAAGTTTCTATTCATATGGACGTTTGTAATGTGATTTTTTAATTGTCATGTTCTTGTAATTCTTTTTTTTTTTGTGAGACTTGAAAAAAGTTTCAAAGAACCTTAAGAATAATATTCATTTAAATAAATGGGAAGGAATAGATAGAACTAATAAAAAGCAAAGAAATAGCTAACACTTGTAGAATTTGTACATGATAAAGTTGTTGGCAACATATGTGATTTTATTAATTTCAATCTTTCGTTGTTGAAAGTATTCATTTGAAGTACTTATGTTAAGTATTCATTACTTTCTAAAAGTCTAAGTTATTTCATAATTGCCAATTACCATTCATGTCATATCCAGTATAGAATATTGTTAATAATTCGAATATTTTATTTTACTTTGTTTTATTCCAATTTGTTAAGCTCAATTCAACTGTTTCTTCTTAAGTGTATGGGGTATGTAATACCTTGCAGAAAAAAGACTGAGGAACTACTAGTTGAGAATTAACAGTGATAACGTATTATTAAAACAAATATCAATCGATGCTATTGATTTGGTTGCAAAAACATGTGTAAAAAAAGAAATAACGCATCTGTCTCTTATTTCTTTATAATGAACCAAATAGGGTTAATAGCATTATGTAGTGTAATGTATAAATGTAGATTTTACTCTCTTTATTTGTAAATATTTTTAATATTTTTAAAGATGTTTAATTTAATTCTAAAATAGTAAATTTAACATAGCATAACTAATACGTGGACTTCGTGAAATTTGAATGTCCAATTAGTCTCCTTTTATGTGTCGTACAAAAAATGGTATACATTGTATATATCTTTTATGTATTCATTTGATGCATAAGAAAGACAACGTTCATATAAAAAGAACAACACATGAACTACCTCACGTATAGAAACATTATAGAAACATTGTAGAAACATTATTTCACAATTTATTACATAACTAGGGTGTTATGAAATGTAAAATGAGAGTATGAAATTGATAAGAACTGTATATTATGTAATAGGTGAATATATATAAAGGGTAATTAACGTTTTACAAACTAACCGATCACCATATTACGAAATGAAATTTTTTTAGGCAAACAAAAAACGTAGTCATGTAAAAACAGATATACTTCTTGCATCATTTGTTTCATTTCTTGTAGTTCATTTGTGTGTCATCATGTTTCCTTTATGTTATTTCTTTGCCAATGTGTATAACGGAATTGATTATTGTATTTTTTTAGGAAGATTGAAAACGGTTGATATAATGAAATGGTTACAAGTATAGTTGATACATATACTGCACCATAAGAATATGTAAGCAGTTGGTAATATGTGTTGAAAAAAAATAAAATATTGAAATAAGTGTAATGGAATTAATGGAATGCAATTTGTGTTAAAATGCGCCAAATGGAAAACTATTGTCTTTAATTCTGTACAATTGAAACATAGTCTTTATTTTTGTATTTGTTTTCATATGTGATGATTTTGTTTCGTGATTTGTTAATAAATATTTCCGAAGAAAAATTTTGAAACATGAGTCACAAAAATGCAGCATATGGTACATCATGTGTTCATATAAATGAGTTCATAATAAAAAAATTCATGATAAAACCAACAGAGTAACAGTTTTTGTCTGTTTTGATTTCTCCAATAAAAAACACTCTGAGAAATGCGGTGAATCAACCATGGAGTATACACATATGTGGTGTGTCAGATATGGATTGAAACAATTCCTATAATAAATAATGCTTGTTTGCATACAATTTCTTGATATTAGGAGGAATGTATTTTTGTTTCTCCTTTTTGTTTCCTTTTTTTATCGGAATCCTTCGAATGCTATAAAACATGAGTAGACAACTGTTTTCCTCTGTGTTTCTTTTTTTTGAAAAAGTATTTAAGGAACGTATTTAAAAAAAATAAATATAAAGAATAATACAAAGAATGTGAATTAAAACGCATCGATGCGTACAAAAAATGTGTGTGTGTATTAGGAATATTTTATCGTACTGAATGACGTATTGAATGAGATATAGTGAATGATATGTAGTGAATGATAATATATACGTACAGTACTTTTATCCCAACTAATTGTGGCTTTATTTTACATAAGGAAAAATATAAAAAGAAATGTTTTTGAGAAAAGTTGTGTTTGTCACGTTTTGAAAAAATAACATTATCAAAAGAAAAAGGGAGACACATAAACAAATCGTCATAATACATTTCCCAAATAAATTAAAATGTGAAAATCTGTATGGTTCATCCCCAATATCCTTATACACTCTTTTAGCATGCTCCTTCACTGTGTTCATAATCGAAATCACTTCTACAACAAATTGTTTTTCCTATTTTGTATATTATCGTCAAAGGAAGATCCATCTGAGGTAGTTAATAACATATAATGGTTTAGAAAATGTTCTACAACTGAAAAAACTAGGTGAACGAACCTGTTTTCAGTTTTTATCATAAAAAAGAGTCTATATGTGAGTACAAAGAAAATGTTTCTTTGTTTTGTTTTTCATTTTTTCTTTTGCAAATAATTTCAGCGAACAATAAGCGGTATCTTGAAATGTAACTTGAGATAGTAGTGAGAACTAAATATAGATAATAAAATTGATAAGGTAGGATTTTTTTTTAATTTTTTTTTATTTTTTTCTTGTGTTTTCGCTTAATCAGAAAACAGAAATGTGTACTTATGAATGTTGCATTTTATTCCGACTGCACTTAATTTCATTTTGTCATTAAAATAATTCGTCCCCATTCCTAACTACTATATGAAAACATATATATAGGAAAATGCATAAAAGGCATGTAATTTTTTTCTAACCAGTTGATTTGAGAACACCTTTTTTCTGTTCTGCATTTCTTATGTGCCTTAATTTATTAACATGATTTGTAGAGCATTTAAAATTTTAATCCTTCAAAGTATATTGTTTGGCTTTTGATTATCAAAGAAATTTTTTTTTTTATTTATTTAACGTTTTAACGTTTTTGTGTTTGCTAAACACTGTTAATTCTGTCAATAATTTGTCGTTTTATATATTTTGAAAATCGTATAATTGTTTTTATGACAAATATAATGATGAAATCTCTAATTACACAACTTGGTTTTTGCTAAAGATGAACATTACAGCACCCTCAATTATCTAAATAACTTTTTTTTTTTTTTTCTTGTATTACTGTTTTATGTTTTTTTTACCGAAAAAACATTCTTAGAATTTTTTTTATAAATTGTTTCTGTAGCTAACTGAAGTTTCAGGTTTCCTTTTTTAAATGTACAGATTTTGGTACTAGTAAAATGCAAGTATTTTGAGAATCGAACGTAAATATTACCACTCGAAAATTACCTGGGTATGAAAAATGCTGACGTTTCCAGCACATGTAGTCAGTATATACTTTACCTATATGTTTAGGGATTTGTAAGCAAAAATGTCGTCATGGATTAATAAAAAGTTAATGACGTTTTCCGAAAAGGTGATCGAAAATGTCATAGATTCTTTTGCTAACAAGAACGCGTCCATTGATAATATTCAGAACATCCAAAGTGTAAGTCACACAATATAGAAAAGAATAAAATTAAGGAAATTAGAAAAAGAAAAAATGTAAAAATGAAAAAATGTAAAAATGAAAAAATGTAAAAATGTAAAAATGAAAAAATGAAAAAATGAAAGAATAGAAAACATATATTATTTGCATTTTCTATGATACATATTTTATACATAAGCAATGTATATTTTGTTTTCTATCTACTTTTAGTCTCAATTAGGGAAGATTATCAGCAAAGTTATATCATCCAAGTACTTTTTCAAAAATGATGACATATCGTACAATGCAACCAAATTAGATTTCGATTGGTTTGGGAAAGATAAAAAGAAAAGGAAAAAGAAAAAAAAGAAAAAAACATATATAGATGGACATATATTAAACGGAAGAGATAAGAAAAAGAAGAACGGAAACACAGAAAAGGAGTATGAAGAAAACTACAGCGACGAAAATGAAGTAGATTCTATTGATTTCAGTGTGGAAAAATCAAATCTCTCTCCATCGTGTTATAGTCGCCGTAATAAAAAAAGGAAAACAAAAGCAAAAAAAGAAATAACGAAAAAAACAGCAGAAGAAACGGGTGGAAAACAAAAAAAGAAAACAGAGAATGGTACAGAAAACGATTCAACCATTAAATATTCTATATTTAGTAGAAATGTGTTATCAGTGAGTTCTGATGATAAAGAAAGTACTGCACAAATCCCTTCCAATGGATCTGGTGTTGTAGCTGCGTTGTCCGATGGAATTGTTGATAAGTATGTTCCTTTTGGTTCCACTTCGAACACCAGTAGGAACAGTGGAGAAACGGAAGATAGCAATTCAGAGGAAGATTCAGAAGAAGATTCAGAAGAAACGGATTCCGAATACAGTACAGACTATTCCCATGATTGGAGATCGGGTCAAACGTCAGAAAATGATTCTTTCGCTTCTTCTTCGACTCTTGAAGAAATGGAATTGCCGCCGAGATATAACATATTTAACACGGATGGAGCAGAAAATGATGTAGAAAGAAAGAAAGAAACGGAACAGGAAAAGGAGAAGGAGAAAGAGAAGGATAATGCGAAGAGAGAGGCACAGACCATTTCTTCCAAATTGAATTGGCAAGTGGTAAAAGATGAAAGACGAAAAACGGGGAGGAGTGGAAATTCCGAAGTATCTGAAATAAACAGAGAAACATGTTTCTTCAGAAGAGAACGAAATTTATGCAAAATTAATTTGTTAATTAAAGAAGCAAAGTTGCTTTTTTTTAACAAAAATGTAAATGTGAGCGATATATCTATATATGTGACTACTATTTTAGAAGATAGAAAATATGTTGGAAAATTAAAAAGGTTGAGTTCTAGAACGTTACCAATAAATAATTTATCTATAAATGAACATATATGTCATAATATTCGGGATATATTTACCGATATTGTTATAAATATAAAATACAAATGTAAGAAAAATGAAAAGGAAGATGTAATCGTTGGTAGAGTTATAATTCCTTTATTTTTACTTTTAAATACATTTCCTTGTAAAGTTAAGAAAATAAAAAATAAATTAAAATATTATACCAAATGTTATTTATGGCTTCATATATTTCCAAGTAATAATAAATTATTTAATTATAAGTTTTTTAAACCTGTAGAAGGATTTGATGAATACGGAATGCTGAATCCTATGTATACATTAGGTTTTTTAAATGTGAAAATAAAAATTATATTTAAGGAGAATCCGTATTTTTTAACTCTTTTTAGCAATATAAGAAAACCGATATTCTATTATAAGTTACCTCGTTATTTTGAACCATTATATTGTCATTATTATTCGAGTAATTTTTATTTGTATTTAAAACATATCCCTTTGTGGGTATATAAATTTTTTTATGTGTTTAATTGGAAAAGGATTGAAATCGTTCCATTAAATTTTTTTGATTATATTTTTATACTTCTTTTCTGGACTTTTCTTTTTCGATTATTTGTATTTTCTCCATTTTATCAAATTCTCGTTCATCTTTTTTTTTGTGTTCTATTTGTCTCACTCTCTTATAAATATGGATTAATAAATTACCAGAGGAGAATGGTGTATTTATTTGAACCTTTTAAAAAAAGTGGGAAAGGGAGAGATCTTATATATAGAAAACTTCAACTGTTGGATCAAAAGGACGTTTGCGAAAACACAGGGACCTCATTTTTAGGAGAAAAAAAGAATGTACATTTTTACTCAAGACAAAAGGTAGCGTTGTGGGATGATAATATCGATCCGAATTACTATAACTGCTTAAATGTAGAAGATAAGGAGAATGAAGAAAAGAAGAAAAGGGAAAACAAAAAAGGAAAGGAAACAAACAAAGGGAAAGAGAAAGATACATTTTTCGGTTTTGGTTATTGCGATGGAAGTAAACCAGCGGAAATATTATCAAATATAATGGATTATAGAAATGGATTTCAAGGAAGAGATATTATGATGACAAAAGAACAAAATGAAAAAGAAACGATGAGCATTAAAGTAGGCGATTTTGAAGAAAGAGTTCTTAATGGTGATTCCCATTCTACATACACAGAAAATAATCATATCGAAGCAGAACATTTTATTGCAAAAACGGATTTAAATCAAAAAGTTAACTTTTTGAATAGTAGTGCGGATGAATCTAATTTGGACACCAGTATGGATGGGAGAGAAGCAAAAAAAGAGAAGTCTGAAAGATTAAAAGGGATACAATTGAAAAAGAAAAAAACGAACATAACAGAATTGGCAAAAAGAATACAAAATATTTTTGATAATAATATTAATAATAATATGAATCATAATAATAATAATAATAATATTATTCTTAATAATAACAGCAATGATAATAATAATATTAATAATAATATCAATAATAATCATAATAATAATTGTAATGCTTCTAATGACAACGTTAGTAGTTATAGAGGTTCTGTGAATAGTGGTGCAGAAGTAGAGGGAATAAATACAAAAAAGAACTATTTGAAAATACCAAACAAAAATAATATAAATATAAATCGTTTTATGGGATTGTTTCATAAAAAGATTGAGAATAATCCATCGGAAGAAACGGATAGAGAAAGTATTTTAAGTGAAAAAGATAGAACTGTAAATGAGGAAACAGAGTATATAGATCCAAAGAGGAAAGATCCATTTGTCAATTGTAATAGTGGAAATGAGTTTGAAAGAGAAAAGAATGAAAGAGTCGAACTAGATACAGAAGTGAAAAGGAAACAGATTTCAGGAGAATTCAAAACAAGTAAAAAAGATTCAGAGAGAAGAAGAAATGAACGTATATTTCATGGATGCGATGAAATAATTTTTAGCTCTTTCCGAAAAAATAAAAGAATGAAGTTGCCTCCTTTTCTTTTAGACTATGAAATGCACAATGAGAATATTTTACATGTGAATAGTTATAATTTGTCATATTTATTTGGAAGGAACAATGATAATAAGAAATTAGAAAAAGATACATTTCGTTCGGAACTTTCCAATTGGAATTGCGTCAATCCGAATGGGACTTTGTTAAGTTCACATTCCCTACATAGTGCACATAATGAAACAAATGGTATTAAACAGAAAACTGCTGCAGATATGAAAAAGGAAAAGAAATTACATCCATTTGTAAAATCTCCATTTCATAATTTTCGTTTATTTGTAAATTCCGTAGAAAAAAAAGATGTTTCTATTTTTTCTAATAATGTTGAAGTACCTAATGTCCAGATTATTTTAAATCGTTTCATTACTTTAGTAACGTTTGCTCAACATTTAACAGGATTATTTACAATGACTTATGAAAAAATAAAGTATGCTTTTAACTGGTCTTTTGATTTTTATACCACTGTTAATTTATTGGTATTACTATTTGTTTGTTATTCGATTTCTGTAGCTTTGTATATGTTGTCGTTTATTCCGTTTGTTTTTTATCGAGTGTGTATGTTTTTTGCTTTTACCTATTTGAGTGTAAAAAGTTACGACTTAACCGAGATAGGATATAATATGAATATGTATCTTAAAAAAAGAGAAAGAAGAAGAAGAAGAAAAAGAAGAAAGGGAAAATGTGTAAAAATCAACAAATTCTATGAAATTCGAAACATGGGGAGAATTTTGAAAAATTGTTTGACGATATGGTTAAGATCCCAATTACAACCGAAAAGACATGTGTATCGAAATATACTCTATCAGGTATATCGAGTAGTGCAAAACGTTATCACTGTTATGTACTTGCTATGTTTGTATCTTGGGAGGCAATTAGGTGTTTTTGTTTTATTTCAGATTTTGAAGAAATTTATTATTCGGATCTTTACGTTTCTTAAGAAAACGGGAAGGAGTATTATCTTATATATTTTATTTGCGATATTTTTTGTTAAAAATTGGTATACACGACTTTTGATTTTAAAAGATATTGACCATATGCATATAGCTAATTTGCAAGCTTTTAAGAATTTATACTTTTTTATTCACAGGAAAATAAAAAAAGTGGAAGATGCGTACAAAGTAGGAAACAAAAATAGTACATTCGTTTGTAAAGGAAAGCATGATGTAGGTGGGACTGCAGTTGTTCACAGACACAACGAAAATGTAAAAGGTGTTGATGAAAATAAATTTGCTAGTAATCGAAAGAATTGTTTAACATTCCCAGTATGTGAGAATTTTAAGAATTTGGAAAATTGTAATTTTTCATCTAGTGAAGAAGATGATATGTTCTCTAATAAAGGAAGAATAGAAAACTCGTATTTATCGATTGAGGAAAATGAAAAAGATGAAAAAGAAGATAATTCATTATGTTATATCACGGATAACGAAAATATGAATGTTCATGTAGACATTTTTTTGCATTACTATTTTAAAAAAAAAAAATAATGACTTGTTCAACAATTTCATAAATATCAACAGAAATAACATGTGTACGTAAAATGTGCTTAAAACAAAAATGCATGTGTATAAAGATATTATATCATAATTACATAGGTTTATAAAAAAAAAAAAACAAATATATTATATTTATATATATATATATATATCTACATATTTATATATTACCGGTATATAGATATAGATAAGCATGAAACCAATAAAATTATTGGAAGTCCATGGTGTTATTGTGAAACAAGCATATCCATGTAATTCGGAAAACGAAATAAAAAACGGAAACGTTTTGCAAAAAATTATTTCATTTTAGAATATGTGACTACATACTACAAAAAAGATTTACATAACTTAGGAATCATTATATTTCTGTTATTTTGTATTAGTATATATTTCTTTGTTTTAAATATATTACCTAAATGTTCATGTGTGCAGTAATGTAGATATAAATTTGAAGATTCTATCGGTTGTCGATGTTATGTAAAAATGGAAAACAGTGTATTACTGTAAAAACTTTTTTTTTTTTTTTCAGGACCCTTTGCTCTTTTTTTGTATACAGTTTAAATTAATAACAGTTAATATATTTTTGTTTTTATAAATATAACTTTTTTTTTCTTGTTGTTGTTACTTTTTCTGTTATTTGCTTGTTTTTTCGTATTTGTTTATTTGTTTTGTGATCTCTGTTTTTATTTTATTTTTATTTTTCTGTTCTTTTTCGTATATTTTCGTATGTTATAGACGTGTTTTCTTTTTCCTTTTCTTTTTCTTTTTTAAATTGATTTTTCACTTCGATTGTGCATATGTAATCTATTTTTAAGTTTTTATTTTTTTGAAGAATAGACATTACAAGTATTCGAAAACATTGCAACCGCATTGTTGATTTTCTGAAACTTTTTAAAAAGAGTGATTGCTTTAGAAAAAAGCATCCATTCCAATGAAACATGTTTGAATCTTTCTTATGTTATACTTTAATATGTTATACTTTAATATGTTATACTTTAATATGTTATACTTTACTATATTACACTTTAGTATGTATAATAACAAATAAGGACCACGGTATATATGTACATCATCTATTGTATAGAATTTTTATTAAGTACCAATATCAATAAAAAGACTCAGGTGTAAGAGTATATATATACAAAATATTGTATATAGGATAAATAGAAAAGATGTACGTATATAAAAGGTTGTCGAGTGGATTATACCATCTGCGAAGTCTAATTATAACAATTAATTTATTGGTTAATTAATTATTTGTTTTATAGTATAATTATAACAATTGTTTTATAGTATAATTATAACAAATGGTTTATTGGTTAATTAGTTCATAAGTTAATTGGTTCGTCGATAGGTTGATAAGTTAAATTTTGTATTGCTTGTGTTTTTAATCAACATAAAATGAAAAAGTCAATTGTTAAATAAATATATGGGCTCATAGATATGTATTTATGTTCATGTGGTAAGAATATATATATGCTTATATATATATATTATATTATAAATAGATGCGATATGGTTGAGATGTTTATATAAGACTCATTTAAAATAATTTATAAACAAGGGAAAACACGTGAAATTACAAAAAAATCCATAAGATACAATTATAGGTTGTAAATATTTTAAAACCAGCAAAAAATGAGAACTGATAAAACACGTTCTAAAATATGTTTATGTATGAAATACTGTGCAACATAGATCGTAATAACATGCAGCTCACCATTAAGCTAACACTTATTAATTTTCATACAGTATGAAACGCATGATGAAAAAATAAAAACATAATGAACAGTCAATTATATATAACAGTAATATCTTTTTTCACATCTTTCACAAGAAAGGTGATAGAAAAAATACGGATGCATTGGAACTTTCTGTACAATTATCTCTTATTGATATTATTTATTTTAAGGTTCTAATTATAAAATATCAACTGTTGATAACATACATACGAAACGATGCAAATTATAGGATATTGCTTACATGGTACAAGATCATGATATTTCATTAGGGAACCCATTTTTTTGGGTGTTTTAATACCTGTAATGTTTCATACTCTCTTGATCCTTTGGGGACATTATATTTGTAAAGAAACTGACATTGCATAGGAAGGGATGCTAGAACGTTGTCAATTTTTTCATGTTCATCGGAATCATAGTCCGATATTTGTTCTGCAAAATGTTCATCTTCTACATAATCTGCTTCGGACAACTGCCTATTTTGTATTTTCATTTTTTTTTTTCTATAGGTTTTAAAACGGTTTAAATCTATTCCAAATTTGGTTCCTCTGTCATGTATTAGATTAAATTCCACATATCTACCACGACATATCATTTGCCACTTTATCATATTTTCATCATATTTTAAACTGGCCGTGGCACACAAGATGGCATAATACGCCTTTCGAATTGCAACAATGCATTCTTGAATAAATAAATAGATAATTCGGTAACTGTTGTCCATAATATGGTTACAACTATAACATTTACACTCTGTTTTCGCGCCTGTATTATTGTTAGGATCATTGTAGGTGGGCACATATTTTTTATTTTTGTAATGAATTTTATTTCCGTTATTGTAAGTATTGACTGTGTTTGAGGTAACGTTTCTGTTCAAATAATCAAAGAAGATTCCTCCGATACCTCTATTTATATTTCGGTGTTTAATGCGAAAGTATAGATCACACCATACTTTAAATATTTTGTAGAAAAGATGGTT
This sequence comes from Haemoproteus tartakovskyi, assembly GCA_001625125.1. Lineage (NCBI taxonomy): Eukaryota > Apicomplexa > Aconoidasida > Haemosporida > Haemoproteidae > Haemoproteus > Haemoproteus tartakovskyi. The sequence goes on along the minus strand of LSRZ01000482.1, from coordinate 2,002 downwards.
GTATTTGTCACAAATGATTTTAAAAGAATTATGAAACTGTTTAAACAAATCGACAAAAATATAACAAGGACTTAAATCACAACCTCCTCCAAACCAGTGAATTACACTTTTATAGTTTTTTCCTATACATTCTGGATGTACTTGTGCGATCCGATTGGTTCCTATATTGCATTTATTAATACCCTTTTCTTTTTTTTGAAATCTGGTAAATATTTGAAAAAATCGAAAATTAAAATGCATACTGGGAGTATTTGGGTTTATCGGGTGAACTATAACAGAAATTCCTGCTACGTAAAATTTAAATTTTTCGTTCATTTTGTTATATTTACAAAGAGAATCTATATAGTGTGATTTGTTTTTCATTTTATTATTTAAATAATTATTTTTGGAATCATAACTATCCATTTGTAAAATTCGTGCTATGGTATTTTTTACACTTTCTGTTGCACATACGGAATTTATATCTATTTCATGACTATGTTGATTATCGAACATGTGCAAAATTTTATTTTTCTCAATGTTTCCATAAACGCTAGAATAATTGACAACACATTTTTCAAAAACCGTTCCATTTTCTAAGATTCTCGTAATTCCTCCCCCTTCATTTTTTATTTTAGAATCGGTTCTAAGGTTTTTTTTTCTTTTCGAATCGGATGCTTTTCGGTACCATACCTCTTCATAAAATTTCTTTGTATCACATGATTCAAATAATTCACACAGCCGTTGCTGCTCCGTTCTTAGAAAGAACTCCCACAGAATTCGAAACTGTGCATCAGGAATGTGCTAACAAAAAACCAAGAAAAAGAGACGATTGTAGAAAAAAAAAAAAGAAAAAAAGAAATATATAATAAAAGTAAAAATAAAAATTCATGAAAATATACACACAGATGATACATAAGAAAAAGAAAAAAAGGTTACATACCAAACGACAACATATTATATTCAGAATGCAATTACAAGGAAATCAATATCGAAAAACAAAACAAAAAAATACATACATATATATATATATATATATAAATACACGAACATGAGTCCAATAATATAAATCAGAAAAAGAAATACTTACTTCTTTAATGGTCTTAGACTGCATGGTTCAAATAATAAAAAAAAAAGAGACTCTTCTCTTCAGATGTAGTTTTTTTTTTTTTTTTCCTCCCTTTCTTTCTCACTCTTTGTCTAGATTTTTATATATCTCTTTCTCACTTTCTTTTCTAACGGTTTCCTTATATTTATCTCGCCTTATCTTCTTCTTCTTCTTCTTCTTTTTTTTTATCTTACTCCTTCCCGCTATTTCTCCCTATCACTTTCTGTATATCATCTATATGTATATATGTCTATATATACACAAATCTTTTGCATTTTCTGTATTAAAACTGGCAACAGTAAACTATTTCTGTGCCGCTTAGCTTATCATTTAAATAGAAAAATAAAATATATAGAAAAAAGGATGAAGTCGCACTTTCAGTTTTTCAAAATGATTAAAATGCTGTACACAAAAGAACAGAAACTATTTAAATAGTACACATTATTGTCTGAAAAATTCCCAAAGTTCTTAACATAATAAAAATTATTAAAAAAAAAATTAAGACAGACAGAAAAAAAAAAGAGAATCGTAAGAAAAAGAAAAGAAAAGAAAAGAAAAAATAATAAAACAAAAAAGTAGCAAGGAAGAAATGAAGGAAGAGAAAAAAGAAAAATGAAAGTAAACAGAAAGAAAAAAAAAAAAGTAATTAAGAAAATGGAAAAGATCCAAAAAAAAGGGAAAAAGGTAGTAAAAAAAAAAAAAAAAAAGAAAAACGCATATCTTTTTAGCAAAACAAAATGTTATACAATTACATCGTGACAAACAAAAAGTGAGTATGACACTAATAAACACATAAGAATGATTTTGATATTTTTTTATAAATAAAAAAAGATGAGAAATTAAAATATTTTTTTTTGTCTAATTGTTATTGTTTGATTGATTAGTAATTATCTTTTCTTTTCTCTTTCTTTATTA
>LSRZ01000481.1:0-13906 GCA_001625125.1 Haemoproteus tartakovskyi | reverse complement strand
GTATAATGAAGTGTACAATCAAGATGCTTTTTTATAATTTTCTACCTGTTCTTTTTAGATATATGTATATATATGTATATATAATATTATTGTGTCGTATAAACCATAGTTCTTTTATGAGCATATTTTATAAACATATTTTATAAACATATGTTTATTATATATCGTTTGTATGTTTATTATGGATTGATTTATACGATATAAGTAGATACTACAAACGTGAAAAAAAAAAAATTGTGATGTTGTAATGTTGTAACGATGTAATGTTGTAATGTTGTAATGCTGTAATGTTATAATGTTGTAATGTTATAATGTTGAAATGTTATAATGTTTTAATGTTACATTACAGTATTTTTGAAAACGAAAACGAGTTCTTTGTTTTACACATTTTATGTTCCTTTTCATTCATGTTAATAATAACTCAAAAGTCGTAGAAGTAACGAAAGTTGTGAAAGTAACAAAAATAACAAAAATAGCCTAAGTGATAATTGGTTTTAAGAAACATATTTTATTTTTGTTTCCTCACAGTTTCGACTTTGATTTCAACAATTTTGTTTAACTGAAACAATGGAGCAACGTATACTGAAGAAGTTTCGAACCTTTTACAATTTTGTCAAAACTGTGCAAACACAACAGACGCAGAACAATAATTTTAAATATAGTGAAGAATTATATTCCAAGCAAATAGCTCAAAAGAACTATCGAGTGAAAAAAAAATGTGGATCAAATATATGACAACAAATTGTTTTTAAAATATTGGATACGAAAGAAACGACCTGGTTTAAGAAATTAGAAACAAAGAAAATCGAAATTTCGGACAATTTCAAGGAAACAAAAACATTTTCGGTTTAAAAAAAATTAAGAAATTATTGTTACATATGGAAGTAAAAAAAAAAAAAAAAAACGAAGAGGAAATTGTAAAATTCTGTATATTAAGATACTTCAATTGTTTCCATTTTTATATGTTTTGTGTTTTTCTATAAGAATCACATATATGTATAAGAACTTAATTCGAAAATCGACTTTTGAAAAACAGGTTTCTGTTTACTATTATAATGACTGTTAGTAGCCTTAACAAGAAATATATTTAGATAAAAAAATATATATACATATACATATATATATATATAATATATATAATATATATACACATATTTACATAAAAGAAGAGAAAAGGAGCGTATTGTGCTCATTGGTGTGCTTTATAAATAATTATTTATTTATTCCTTTATACATTTACATATATAACAGCTTATCATTTTTCTCTTGTTACAAAGAGGAGTGTGGTACTAAATTCTACTAGCCCTTTTAAATAACAAACATGCTTCGTCAACAGTACATATATAAGTGCTAACCCTAAGTTCGTCTGTTATTCGGATAATTCTGCAGTTCGCTTGTGCCACCTTTTAAGGTTGAGAGTTTAGAAATTCTCACACAGAAAAAGCCTGTTGTAGTTTATTATGTGTCTTTGAATAAAATGACAAAAAGAAACCGATATCACAATAATGACACAAAAATTGAAGTCGATATTGAAGTTAAAAGGAAATCCCCAAAAAAAAAAAAAAAATGGCGAAAAAATCCGAAAAATAAAAAAAAAATAAACTTAAAGCCAGAAAAAAAAAAAAAAAACGGAAAAAAGGGAAAAACAGAAAAAGGTAAAAAGATAAAAAGATAAAAAGATAAAAAGATAAAAAGATAAAAAGATAATGAGGATCTTAAAGGAGGGAACGAGGTGCTGTACATGAAACAACTTATAATAATAAAGAACGTAATACAATGTACAGCACCTTTTCGGCATGTTTTGAAACTTACAAGGAGTGAGAAACGAAAGGAGATACGAAAGATAAAAATAAAAATAAAATGAATGAAAATAAAAATAAAATAAATTTTTCATAATAATTGGATGTTCTTTTTTTATCCATTGTCCTATTTTTGTCCATTATACCAGATAATGATTTATATGAAAGAAAACATATTATGTAGCAAACCCATCAAATGAAAAGAATCTCATATATATATATATATATGTGTATATAAACGTATATATTTTTGTGTTATATGTGAGTGACCAAAAAATTCTATAATTGTGGTCTTTATGAGTGTTAATTAAACGGCATGCAAAAGTTAAGCCTGACAAGAAAGTGCTGTCTCAACAGAAATATATTTCTATATACATCTTTAGTTATGTAAACTTGCTGGTTGTTTCTTTTTCTTAGTGAACGTATTTATTTTTATAAATATATATTTATATTTATAATTTTTTTTTATGTTTCACAATGCTGTGATTCCTCACAAAAGTGAACAAAAGAAGAAGAAGATAGGTGCTCTTAAGCTTTAGGCGTTTTACAAAAATGAGAAAATTATCCCTTTATATGTACGATGGTGCGTAATTTTTTTTACTTTTCTATTTTATTTCTCCCAGTTGTTTTTTTTTTTTGTTTTACATTTGCCCCCCTATAAATAACGCATATTTATTATTTCTACTTGAGCTCCAGCTTCAGCTTCAGCTTGAATCCTTTGTTTTCTCATTTATTCGATTTTATATTGTCCAGCGGGACTTTATTTTACTTAATTTTATTTTTATTTGAGGTTTAAGTTTTAATCTTATAATTAATCATGTTCTACTTCATTTTTTACACATATTCCGTGCTGATGTTTTACTTACATTCTTGTGAAATGTTATATATGTATGCAATAAACAAGAAAGAAAAAAACGTCTCTGCTTTTTTTGTTTCTTGTGTGTTACGATCTTCTCTAATTATGCTGTTTTCTATTGTAATGCCCTTTAACAAAAATTCGTCTTTGTTCCAAATATAACCATATAACCATATACCCATATAACCATATAATCATATAACCATATACCTGTTTTTTTGTTTTGCTTGTTTGTATGTCAGTCTTTTTTTTTTTTTTTTTATTTTGCTTTTTTTTTCTATGCCATATTAATCGATTTGTTAAAATTTGGCCAATTGTTTTTAGACTCTTTTATGTTTTATTACTTTTTCTGAAACCATTTATACAATCTCATTCAAGCACCAGGAGGTGCTAATTTTTGTATTTTATCTCTGTTTCAAATTTTTATTTCCATATTTTTTGTATATCGTTATATCTTAATTTTTATATTTTTCTTTTTCTATATTGTTGTATTTTTCTATATTATTGCATTTTTTTATATTATTATATTTTTCTGTATTTCTTTTTCTCTATTTTTATGTTTTCATATTTTTAATATTATCATATTTTTATATTTTTATATTTTCATATTTTTATATTGTTATATTTTCACATTTTTATATTATTATATATTCATATTATTATATATTCATATTATTATATACTCATATTATTATATATTCATATTATTATATATTCACATTATCAGATTCCTTTACTTTATTCTCTTTATTTTATACATTTTTATTTTTTCTTTTATGTATTGACACCTATCATATCTTGTTTTGTCTTGTTTTGTCTTGTTCTGTCCTGTCCTGTCTTATTCTGTTTTGTTTAATTCTGTCCTGTTATATCATAGTCTATTTTATCCTATGTCTTCATATTAATCTGGTGTCGTTATTTTGTTCTTGTCTTACAGGATGAATGAGACAAATAATTTAATTTCAATGGATGTGTTTCTTCAACTATTAACACAAAATGTTGTAGTTGATAGAAACAGTGAGAAACAATCTTTTTCGAATGTAGTTAAAGATGAATTAATGAAAGTTTCTACTCCAAATCCGAATAAGACTAAAAATGCGACCAGTTTAGTTCCTGCTGTAAAGGAAGAAAGAGAAGAAAAAGAAGAATTAAAAAATAAGGTACAAGTACAAAAAGTAAAAAAAATGGCAAAAATAGAAAAAATGGAAAAAAATGGAAAAAAATGGAAAAAATGGAAAAAATAGATAAAGTAACAAAAATGGGAAAAATGGAACAAATGGCAAAAATGGAAAAAATAGAAAATATAGATGATAAAATGTTTGATTCTACTAGTTCAACTAATAAAGATTATATGATTAACTGTTTAATAAAAAATCATGAAGACCAGAAAAAACAGTCTAAAAATGGTACCCGAAAAAGATATAACAAAAATAAAAGTGTAATAAATAAAAGAAATAATAATGAACATATTCATTGCATTAATACTAACAATTATACCGATAAACACAGTACATTAAAACATTATAACAAAGAGAATTTCGAAACTATGATTCAACAGATGCAACAGATACAACAAATACAACAAATACAACAGATTCAACAAATTCAACAAATTCAAAAATTTAATACAGCGCAGACAAATGCATATTCTGATGCTCAGAATTTTCATGTGCACAACGAGATAAAACTATCGAAACAGTTGGAAACTAATGAGATCGAAGGAAATGAAAAAAGAATTTCTTCCCCAAATGATGAAGCTGAAACTCTTAAAAGAAATCTATTTATTGAAGGTAATAGAATAGGTTTCGAAAAAAAAGGAGATGTTCCTAATAGTTGTGAAGTATTCGAAACATGGAACAGAACAAATTATGGAATAATTCCAACGAAAAGTAATACCAATATAAAAAGAATTTCTAAAACGAAGACAGAATGTATCTCTAATAAAAAAATGAAAACTAATACTACTACTACTATTACTAATAATAATAATATAAATAATAATATAAATAATATTAATATAATTGATAATAATATATATAATATAAATAATAATAATATAATTGATAATAATATAAATAATATTAATATAAATGATAGTAATATAAATAATGATAATAATATAAATGATGATAATAATAATAATATAAATAATAGTATTAGAAATAATAAGGATGTGTCTTTGTGTTTTAGAATGGATAATTTTACTACAGATTCTATAGAGACAAATGAAAAAAACTTTTCTCAAAATTGGAGTGAACAAACCAAATATGGATATGTTAACAATAATAAAAAGCGAAATTGTGAAAAACATTTTTCTTATGTTAACGAAATAAACAATACAGAATCTTATGACGGTTATCCCGTTTCATGTACCCGAATACAACAAACAGCACATACAAATGAATCGAACCACACTGACAAATCGAGTCAGACGATTCTACAATGTGAAACTCTCCCCAATACACATACATATACACATACACGTGAAGTGACATTAAACAGTCAAAGCAGTCAGTCACAAAAAATGGACCAAACAAATCTAATTAGCAAAACTAATGAAATTGATCAAATAAATCGGGCACGTCCCAATTGTATAGATGTAATTACAGGATTTGAAAAAAATTGTGAGATCAGCATATATAGGTTGTTGCGAAAATGGCAAGAAAGTATTCATAAAGAATTGTCAAAACATAACGAAAATTATCCGTATTACAAATCAGTGGATAATTATTATAATGAAAATTGGAACAGTCCTAAAGAAACAAATTGTCATATTTATAGAGATAATGATAACTTGAATGAAAAAATGTATAATAAAGTTGAAACTAATACACCAAATGAAAAATATAAAAGTGGGAAAAAAGAAATAGAAAAAAAGAATTATAATTATAACGGAAATCGAAGAGATTCCATGTTCCATAATATATATAGCACCGATATAGAAACTAATGAAAACAAAGTGATATTTGGAAATTCAGTAGAATCTATATATGAATGGGACACTAAAGAAAATGACAGTGGCACGTTTAGTACTGAAAGTGAAGAAGATTACGAAGATGATTATGAATATGAAATATCAAAATATATTATTGTAGGGGGAATGTCTGATCATTTGACGGAGAAACAAAATAGATGGCAAAGTGAAGAAGTAAACCCAAAAGAAACACAACATTCAAATCTCATAGCAATAAATCCATATGGCCAACAAACGCACAGTGAAAAAACAATTAGTGAAAAAAACATTAGTGAACATGAAAAACAAAAAAAATGGCAGACGAAGGAAAAGGGGAGTAACACAAAAAGGAAATGAAAGAAACATAAAAATTCCTAATTGGCACAATAGTTTTGTTGGCACTGATAAAAAAAAACCATTTGTATTAAGGAGGAAAAAAGGATTAAGAAGAAGTAGAGATCATCATAAGAAAGACGAAGAAGACGAAGAGGGGGAAGAGGAAGAGGATGAGGAGGAAGATGAAGAAGAAGAGGGAGAAGAAGAGGGAGAAAAAGAAGAAGAGAAGCAGGAAGATGAAGAAGATGAAGAAGAGGAAGAAGAGGAGGAAGAAGAAGAAGAAGAAGAAGAGGAGGAGGATGAAGAAGAGGAAGATGGAGAAGAAGATGAAGAACGTAAATTAAATGAACATCATCTAATAGAAGAATCAGAAAATATTTTTGCAAAAAATCTGTGCATAAATGATGTGAATATTACTTTAGGAAAAAAAACCATTGCAACTATTTTAAAAAAATACGGTGTTTGCGATTACGTAAGTTTCAGTCTCCTTTTGTGGGACGTTGTGGAATATTCGGAGTTTGACAAAATTGAAAATATATATTCAGAAGAAGAAATAGAGAGCCGAATATGTTATGTCAAAAATGTATACTATGATACAGTTAAAGGAAGATGGGTTTTTAAATATGTTTGTGAAACCGATAGTCCAAGAGAATTGACAAACGGAGAAAGCGAAAGCAAAAACAAAAAGAAAAAAACAAAAAAAAAATATGTAGCTTCCAAAAAGTCATTTCATGAATCCAGAAAATCAGCACTCAAATTTAAGTATGAATATGTAAAAAAGAAATATAAAATTTTTAACAGTTTCAAAGACGAACTGGATTTTTTTGCAGATCTTGAAGCGGTGGATCGATCCACTTGGGAAGAAACACTTGAGACGGCAAAAAAAAAACAAGATGATGCTCATGAACAAAAACAAAGTGAAAAAGAAGAGCATAATATAGAAGAGACTTATGTGGTAACTGAAAAAAAGGTGGATGAAGAAAAAGAAAAGAAAAAGAAAAAGGTGTATGAATGGCTTGGTGCTGGTTCTTTCGAAAATTTTAAAAAAATAATAAAAAATTTAGAAAACGAAAATATTTTTTTTCAAAAATCGAAGTGGGTTATATTATACACCGAAACAAATAGTGGCGAAGAAATATTTATAAAACTTTATGAATGTGAAGAATTCGGTTTTTTATATTCTTGCATTTTATCTATTGAATATAAAAGATTATATTTAGATCGTCTGTTTCTAAAAAAGAATGCAAATACATTGGAGCATTTGATTCTCCAAGGAAAAATGAGTAAAGAACTAGTACCCACGTATTCTGATAAAATGGAAATGGATAGTACAAATTATGATTCCTTTTTGAAGTTAAAAAATCGATACAGTCGTAGCAAACTAATGGGAAATAAAAATTGGGAAATGGCATTTGACACAAAAGTGGCAAACGTGAAGGAAGAGTTAGAAAACACACGAAAAGAAGAAAAAGAAGAAAAGAAAAAAGAAGAAGATGATGATGATAATGATGATGATGAAGATGAAGATGAGGATGAAGAAAAAAAAGATGAACAAAAGGAAATAATTGTGGAGGAAAGACAAAAGGAAGATTTTTTCGATTCCTTTATATTAAAGTACAAAAAAGAACAAAAAGAAGAACAACATCAAAAGGAACTAAGACAAATACAAAAATCGGAATGGGCAAAAGATCATATACAAATTATATGTTCTCCTACAGACGAGGAAGAGAGTCCACATCAAAACTTTATGCACACTAATCTTATTAAAACAGTAACGAATTATGAAATTAAAATCAGTAGTGACGATGAAGAAGATAACCAACAACATGCTACTCACGAAAGGATAGAAGAAAACAGTTCAACAAATGAAACGCTGATTACTCCATATGGTTTGTACGAAGATGTAGAAGGTGTGGGATTAGAAGAGGAAGTAGAAATCGCAGCAGCAGCAGCAGCAGCAGTAGAAGAGCAAGAAAGAGATATGGAAAAAAGAGAAACATATTATTCTGGAAAATATCCATCTAGTGTAAATTTAGAAGAACACTTTGAAACGAAAAGCGTTAATAAAAATAAAAAAAAAAATGGTGTATGTGATAGGTGCAGTAAAATAGGAGACGAATCTATGTATTATTGTTCGAATTTAAGAAATAATTCTTTACCCATTTTAAATTATATAAATAATAAAATTCATAGTATGAACGAATTTGAAGAATGTCTGAATACAATAAAAGATGAAAATTTATTTGCCTTAACGAAAAAGGCTATTATATTAAATTTAAAAGATATATATAACAGTATTCCTTTTTTGATGGCACCAACAACAGTAGCGAAAACTTTTTATAAATATATTATTTTATCACATGCTAATTATGTATATCATGCTACTCTAGCCGTTGCATTAATCCCTTATACAAATCTGTTAAGAGATATATTCCTAAAAAAAACGTTACCCAGTTGTGAGCCTGTATGTGTTCGTAGCGGTCTGTTGTGCTCTCTACATGATATGTGTATGCAAGAGGACCATTATCCATAAGTATTCAATAAATAATATTTTATTTTGTAATATTATCAGATATCTCATTATATCTTTTATTTATATATTTCTTTTTTTGTTTTGAATTCAAAAAGGTTCACATACCCATTACATGCATATACAAATATTTATATATATATTTTTTTGTAAATTCTAATATTTTTTTATTATTTATATATATTTATATATATATCTCATAAACATTATTATTATTATTATTATTATTACTATTATTATTATTAGTAATAGTAATAGTAGTATTAATAGTAGTATTTTTTTGTTTTTAGAAGTTTGTAGTTTAGTTTGTCGTTGTTGATTGCGTAACTAGAGATTGTTGCACTTATAGCTTTCATATATATATACATATATATATATATATATTATAAAAAAACATATAACGGAGATAGTGGGTATACGTAAACATTCTGCAGAGAAAGTACTATTATCACATCACATCACATAACGTCACGTCATACGTAGTTTGTGTGTAGGATATGTATATATTATCAGAATGGGTTCGGTTCAGTGAGCGGTTTTATATAAAAAAAAACACAAAATAATCAAATCGTGTCGGATGCATTTATGTACATATGTGTACATGTATCTACATGTGTATACATATATGTAATCTGTATCTGTAGACATCCTGTTTAATACTATACTACATTTTCGGATGCACAGCAATTTGTAGTGTACTGCTATGTCTTATTTGTCTCTTTATTTGATAGGGCGACAAAGTTCCCCAAAGCTGATAGTAGAATTCAAATGTAACATAAAATGATTGGGTTTTGAATCCACGTGCGCAACATCATACCTCTTAGACTGTGTTAAATCTTGTTTTAAAGAAGTGGAAGCTTTCGCAACTTCTTTATCCGGATCGTTACATAACATATTGAGAATATTTAACAAATATGTCAATATAAATTCGCAACATTTTTTGTTAGATTCCGTATTTTTCATATTATCATAAACAGAAAGAGATGAACTAGAAGAGGTATTTATTAGAAAAGAACGTGTTGAAAAATAATTGTTGTTCATCTGAATTGGGTTTTCGTATATTGGTAAACTGTTTTTTTTTTCAAAAATTCGAAAATAATTTACAGTTTTATTATTTTCGTAATTCTGCTTGTCTTTTATATTGGGGGGCTCTTCTCCTGCATCGGTGCATGGCAAAATAGAAGTAACGGTTCGTATTAATTCATCATATTGGTCGTTTTTAATTATAGATAACACAAATTGCAAATAACTACTTACATAAAACATTGTTTTTAACACATTAAATCGAACATTATTAATGTTGTCTTTACTTAATATATCGAGAAGGTTTAATACCTCGGTTTTTATAAATTTTAAAGGAAAATATTTTATTAATTTGGAAATATATTGTAAACAAGTAATTCGTAATAAATAATTAGTAGAATCCTTTAAATCATGGAATAAAACTAATAACCCTTTTTCAAAATGAAAAAATGCTCGTTCCTTCATTAAAAATTCAATAGTTTCTACTGTCACCATACGAATAGTATACACAAAATCCTTAGCACCTTCTTGTATCAAGTCCCAAAATATTTTACTGTTAAATGTTTCTTCGTTATCTTTACTCGTAATAAAAAAAAAATTATCAAAATATTTCAAATAATAGTATAATGAATATCGCATTCTCCAGTTTTTACTTTTTATAATTTCAGAACACAAGGGGATTATTATTTGTTTCATATCCACAAAAGAAATAAGTTTCGATATTTTATGTAGACAAACAAAAAGATCCGATTTCAGTTCGGTTTCCTCAATTCGAACAAATAACAAAAAAAGAGGTAAAATATATTCAATAGAATTGTTTTTATCTAAAATATCCGGTAATGTACACAACAACTTGCATAACGATATTTTTAAATGCAAATTATTACTATCTATATCTCTTTTTAAATCTTCATATATTTCTTCAATTATACTCGTCTCAATATTAGTACATAAAAATATTTTGTCCAAATTGTCTAAAACAATACTTCGTACATTACTATCTAAGTCTTTTAACAATAACAACACGATAATAGATAAATCATATGGCTCGGTCTGCTTCCCTTTCCTTTTATGTAAAGTAATACTTACATTCTGTATACTCTTCAAAATTTTGTGAATATTATTAGCTAATACTGCTCGTACTCTCCAACTTTCGTCATTGCACAGATTCGTTAAAAACGTTTTCACATCCGCTATATAATAGGGGTCCATCTCTAAAATGTCACTTAAAATTCTTATAGCACTAGTCTGAACCTCATCCAATCCATTTATCGGATAAAAAAAAGAGTTGTATATTTCTTTTGATTTTCTCCATATTTTCTGACGAAATAATCTATCTTCTTTTTCTTCATCCTTTATCGTTTTCTCATTTTCAATCTCTATTTCCATATCCATATCTTGATACTCTTCCTCATCCTCTACGTCTCCGTCTCCTTCTCCCTCTTCATCCTTATCCTTATCCTTATCCTTATCTTCTTCTTTCTTAATTTCTTCATGTCCTTCCTCTTTCTTCTCCCTTATTTTTCCATCCTTTTCTGTTACCTCATTTTCTCTTCGATCCTTATTTTTTTCTTTCCCGCTCGAAATATTTTTTTTATTAATTACAAAAACGTTGTATAACTTAAGGGCCTTCAAAAATTTGCAAAACTGATCACAACAATTTTTTTTCACTAAAACACAAGCATCCTGACACAAATCTAAAAACAAGTGAATAAAAATTCGCACATGCTTCGTCTGGTTCTCATAAACACATTTTTTAATTATGCAAGGAATTATTCTGCTCACACCAATCTTATAGTTGTCACTTTCACTTTTAGCTAACTGAAATATTTTAGGACAAATCACATTGGTTAAAATGTCTGTTCTACATTTTTTTACAAAACATTTAAAAGCCTTATACCCATTCAAGTAAACTTTTTTTTCATAATTTATTAAAAAGGTTAACAGAAATTCAAACATAGGAGCACATTCATTTATATCAGGTACAAAATTAATCAAAAATATCAAATGATTTGACATCTCTAATAAAACTATCGAATCTTCTTCATTAAGGTCATGTAAAAATTCCACTAATTCATTCGCCGTTTTCTCTCTTCCTAATATTTCACACAACACATCTAGCTGTTTTGCGGAAGCGGCTCTCGTTTCCGAATTCAGCGACTGTAAACCCTCAACAATATCCTCACCCCTTGTTTCATGCATTGTGAAAAATCATTATTAACAAAGAAAAGGAGTGGTTGTCAACGGTGTGTTTTGTTTTCACTTGTCTATTGTAAAAATAAAAATAAAATCACCTTTTCCAAATCTCTTTTTTATGAGAAACACAGGAGCAAAAACATTTAACCTCTCGTTACATTATTCAGTTGAAAGCATTTTTACACAAGTCACGTGTTTTTTATTTCACAGTTGGAGCACCTTTTTTTTTTTTTTTTTAATATTTTTTGCCTTCTCTTATTTTTGCTATGGCAGTTACCCGTTCCCTCCCATAATTTTTTTAAGTATTTCTGTTCATGAAAAACTTTGCTTCTTTATTTTTGTTCTTTTGTCTGCTTTTCTTTGTTGGACTGCAATAAAGGAATGTCAACAAAAAAGAAGAAAAAAGAAGAAAAAAAAAAAAAGACACGTTATTAGCTAGTTTTTTTTCTCTAGCAACCACAAAAAGAAATTATGAAAATAAGTATTTATCTTTTTAATGTGTATTACATATAATATATATATATATATATATTTTACTTTTTTCTTTTCTGTACATGTATATTCTCTACTGAGATGTTTCAGCAGGAAGGCATGTCTTTTTGTAAATATCAATATCATCATAAAGGTTCCATCTTAATATATAATATATATATACATATATATATATATTTATAACATAGTGTGTTTTATACGAATAAAATAAAATAAAACATGTGAAATATATTATAGGAAAATTTCTTAATAAGAAAAATTGAAATGTTCTAATAATGAAATGTTGTTGATATTTAAGTGTTTTCCTTTTTTTGTTTTTTCTGTTTCTTAACTATTATTTTTTCTCATGCAGTTTCCTTTTTTCTATTAAAACAGACAGGGATAAATAAAATAAACCGAAATGTTAAATATAAACGAATAAGGAAAACAAATAATTGCAATATATTTTAACTTTTTATAGTTTTTTAAAGCAAAAATGATTTATTTTATACTTTAAAAAAAATTATTTGAGGAAGGATGATGAAATTGACACATGAAGTGCCATTTACACATATATTATCATTTTTTTTATTAAGTGGTTATATTCTAATATGAAGTGGGATTTGTTTTATATCAACTTTTGTCGTTTATCAAGGGGTATATTGTTTATTTGTTTTGTTTTTCTTTAGTCGATTCTTATTTGTTTGATATCAGTTAGGTTAGAACTATTATAAATAAAAAATATTGTATACATCAACATTTCTATATTTTGGTCTAGGTAGCATGTCAAAGTGATTTATTTTATTTTTTTGATATTTCTACAATGTTAATAATATACTATTGTTATTTTTTAATCTTTTCCTTTTTTTGGTAGAGACAAAACAAAAAAAATTAATATATATATAATATATATATATTTATATATATATATATTTAAATCCAGGTATATTCTTATCACTTTTTTCCGTAATTTATACGAATTAATATTTCATAATAATTGTAATATATTCGTTTTCCTTTCTATGGACTTTCCGTATATTTAAAAAAAAACTTGTAGATAACCGAATTATAAACTGATTTTGATATAAAACAAAATAACCGTTTAATAACAGAAAAAGAAATTATTACATTTAAAGAGCAAACAATAATAAAACTATTGTAATAATATACTAATATTCAATGTTAAATATGAAAAAAATATAAAAATAAATGAACCTTTCTATTTATTACATTTAATAACTTATATATGCTTTTAATCAGTCAATTGAAAGTCAAAAAACTCAGAAAAAAAAAAAAAACTATATATAATATATATATAATATATATAAAAGTAAAAACATAAGTAGCTCGTTAATTGAAAATTAATTGAAATTATAACTCATATATTTTGAAATAACTTATATATTTTGAAATAACTCATATGTTTTTAAATAACCCATATGTTTTGAAATTTTTTTTTAATAGTAAAAAAATATAATACAAATTTTTCTTTTTAAATAAGAGGTAATTTTCAATTACAAAATAATTGGAAAAGAAAACTTAATGTATAAATTATATTTTTTTTTTTTAGCTATAACGGAAACACAATAAATAAATATATTTATTATTTCTCGTTTACAGAAAAAAAAAAAAACGCACCGGGAAAAAATAATTCAGTTAATTTTTTCAGATAACTAATTTTCAACATCTCTTATAATTAATTTAATTAAATTCATTTTCTGATTTTTCACATTCCATTTTGT
>LSRZ01000478.1:0-13938 GCA_001625125.1 Haemoproteus tartakovskyi | reverse complement strand
CTTGACCTTGACCTTGTCCCTTGTCCTTCATTATGTTGTTCCGCGATAAGATACATTTTGGGGCTTTGCCTAACGATTCATTACTGTTCATTGCATCCATTTGATAATCTCTGCTTGTGTGGACCTCTTTCGTTTGAACTTCTTTAAATTGTCTCAACTCATTTATTTGATTTTGGATGCACCTAATTGAATCGTTAATAATGGATGTAGAAGAGTCCCATATACTATCTAGAGGATGTTCTTCTGGTGTCGCTGATCTTGACATTGTTTTTATGTTACCTTTCTCACAAACATTTTTACATTTTTCTAAAAACAATTGGAACTGTTTTTTCTCTCCTCTCGTTTCTTCTGTTTTTCTTCTTCAGTAAGTTCGTCGACTTTTTGTTGCTCGAAATGTGCGATACCTACAGATTCCCATATTTTATCAAATGACATTTTTATTAATGATTCATAATTTCGCAACACAAACCAATGCACTAATTGTTCCATATTCGTTGATTCTATATCAATTTCATCCAATGACAGTTCTTTATTAAAATTCAGAAATGGTTCTAATAGACTATCATGAGAATACATATAAAAAAATGCAGCAATCGAAGGAGCTTTTTTAATATTATATATTATACTCGTAAAATGAAATAGACTTCCTTTTTTTGTCACCATATTACATGGTGACATAATTAATTCCATCCCAGGAGACATATTCTCTGAATATGGTTGTAATAAAATATCTGCATCCCCTTTGATATTATTTTTACATCTTCTTTTGCAAAATTCTTCAATACTTACACCAGAATTATTTAACAAATGATGAATATCTCTTTTTTGGGGAAGTAATATTTCAAATTTTTCAAGTATTTCAAGAGGTACCTTCAAATGAGTTTTTCTTAATGCTTCTTGTTTGCTTTCCTCTTTTTCTTTCATTTCTTCCTTTTCCTTTTCCTTTTCCTTTTCCTCTTCTTTTCTTTTTCTTCTTCTTCCTCTTCTTCTTTTCGTTTTCCATTTTGGCACATGATTCTTCTTCCGCATAATCTATATATACATGTGCGTTCTTGTCTCTCTTTTTATTTTTCCAGTTATTTTTTAATTTATTTGGCATTTCGTTTTTAAGTTGTACACCATATGACGCTATCATCCTTTGTTTTTCTGTTGTTTCTATCTGTTCTACTTGTTTTTCATGTTGATCTTTGTAACGTTCTTCATTAGCTGTTTTCCTGATATCAAAGATTCCCACTCCGTTTGTCCATCCTTCTTCGGTAGTTTGATGTACCTTCGTTGTGTCACATCCATTCATTGTGAATCGTTGTTTGTTTGGTGTGTTGCGAAACTGATTCAACAATGTTTCCACTAATGGATTAACATATTCTTCTTCTTGAGTACTTTTATTTTGTGGCGTAACTAAAATCATGTCCTTTTTTTCTTGTAAATGAGGTTGTTCATTAAGATCATGTATTATTTTTGTATACTTGTCAGATAAATATACAAGCATTTTTTTTATTTTCCCGTTATTTTGTTCTACATCGTTCTCTCCTGTTTGTCCATCGGTGCATTTTGAGCTACTTAACATTTGTCGACTTGATCGATTTATTTCCATTTGAGAATTGTTTAAGTTCCTTTTCATAATTTTTAAATTCCTTTCCTTTTGTCGTTTTTGTCTGCATGCGATTATTTTCTTTACTATTCTGCCATGTTACACGTTTCTTCGTTTCTCGGTCTTTTTCTGAAAAATCATTTTTTTTAGTTACAGGTGATCTGGATTGTGAGAAAGGATGATTACAACCTAAAGTAGTTTTTCTTCTTAAGATTTCATGTGTTCGGGTTTCAGTTGTTCCATTTTGTTTATTCGATATACTACTACTGGTATTTCGTTTTTTTTTAGAAAAACGTAAAAAAAAAATTTAAAAATTGTGATGGTGACTCCCTTTCTTCGATATTAGTTTCTTTCTTTGCTACAGTATTTTCTTTTGGTACAATTGGATTTTTTTTTATTGCTTTCGGTGACATAGATATAGATTTGTTTTTTTCCTTATATTTTCTCTCAATTTCAGCTATCATAGCAGCGTTTCTTTTTATAAAATTGATAGGTTTTTTATCTTTTGGGATGGCTTTTTTTGTTTCAGAATCATTATTTATCAAAATGTTCGATTTCCTGTTTGACAAGAATTGTTTCTTCATATTCATATCTTCTTTTCTTTCTTTGTTTCTTTCTTCTGATATTTCACTTATCAACGAACTCATTGTTTGGAAATTTTTTTTAAACTTTTTCCTACACTGTGCATGTGTTATATGATTTGTTTTATAATTAGAATTGTTTGATATTCTTTTATTGGGACTTATATTTAAACTTAACCTTATATTTTTATTTGTACTTGTATTGAGACGTCTGCCGTGTTTATTTAGATTAGTTTCATTTAACGGGGAAAATTGTTCGCTTTTATTTTGAGGAGACATACATTTATCTACACTTTTCAATTTATTTGCAGTATAGGAATTATGCTTTTGTGAATAAAAAACTGAAGTATTTTTCTCTGGCGTCTTTTCAACGCTTACAACATTCCTGTTCAAATATGTATTTGTTGTATTTTTAGCAACAACCTTTGTGTCAGTTTCTTGATCACTCACGTGATTTTTTTCATTTTCTTTTCCACTGCTATTTCCAGTGTCATTTCCAATGTAATTTTTACTATCCATTTCTTTGTTTGTGATTGATACATCAGCCATATTTTTCATTTCCCTAAAAATATAATCATTATCTGAAACGTCCATGAGGTTATTTCTTGCTAAAGGACTGTTTGTTTTGTTGTGTATACAAAATTGGTTTCGTCCTCCATGTACATTATTTTCTACATTTTTATTTTCATTTTCAAAGGTATTCACATTACTTACAAAAACACTTGGTGTCATTTGAACTGATTGTTTTTCTTCTTGTAAATTGTGTGAATTTATCAAATTTTTTATAGTCTTTCCATTTTCAATGGTGTAGTTCCTGTGACTGTTCCTGTGACTGTTCGTGTGACTGTTCGTGTGACTGTTCCTGTGACTGTTCATGTGACTGTTTCTGTGACTGTTCATGTGACTGTTCCTGTGACTGTTCATGTGACTGTTCCTGTGACTGTCCATGTTTCTGTTTCTGTTCCTGTTCATGTTCATGTTCATGTTCATGTTCCTGTTCATGTTCCTGTTCATGTTCCTGTTCATGTTCCTGTTCATGTTCCTGTTCATGTTCCTGTTCATGTTCCTGTTCATGTTCATGTTCATGTTCATGTTCATGTTCATGTTCATGTTCATGTTCATGTTCATGTTCCTGTTCATGTTCCTGTTCATGTTCCTGTTCATGTTCCTGTCCATGTTCCATTTCCTGTTATCATTGCTTTTACCGTTTCTGAAGTTATACATCATTCTATTTTGTTCAAAACGATTATTATTTCTAAAAATATTATTAGAATTTCTTTGGAAAACATAATTGCTTCTTCTCATATTCATTACATAATTATTATTTTCCTTTAAATTATTCCTAGAGTTTTTTTCTACTGTTGTTAAGGACATGGTAACATTTTCATTTTGTCCATTTTGTTGATTCTCACCATTCTGTCCATTTTGTCCATTCTCACCATTCTGTCCATTTTGTCCATTCTCACCATTCTGTCCATTTTGTCCATTCTCACCATTCTGTCCATTTTGTCCATTCTCACCATTCTGCCCATTCTCACCATTCTGTCCATTTTGTCCATTCTCACCATTCTGCCCATTCTCACCATTCTGTCCAATATTTGAGACAACTGATTTTTTTTTTTTCCAATTATGTTTTGGTCTTCTTAAATTGTTAGGCGTTTTTTGTTGACAACTACCGTCAACATATTTTTTCTTACCAAAAAATGTTGGCCTTTTTACAGAAATCTTTGAATTGTCCATTGTTTCTACTTTTTAGTCCAATCAAATGAGTATATAATCTATATTATGTTTTTACATATAAATGTATATGTATAACAAATAAACATGCAAATGTATTTTTTAAACAGGTATATGTATATTCTGTGAAATAAATAAATAAATAAATAAATTAAATAAACAAAATACATATATAAATACATATATAAATAAACAAAATACATGTATAAATAAATAAAATACATATATAAATAAACAAAATACATATATAAATAAATATACAACTCAAAAGATGCATACATAAATCACTAAATATATATTTAAATAGATAATGGTAAGTTGGTTTCCCAATATAATATTTGTTATATTATGTAATTAAATATTATAATCGTTAGGATCCTTTTTTTTTATACTTCTGGTTCTTGTAGTTACAAATAAAAGTGTAATTATAAATAAAAGTAAAATTATAAAGAAATGTATATAAACAAAGAGAGAAATAAAAACAGAAATAGAAAACACACTCGTTTGTTTGAAAAGAACTTTCATGAATAAATAATGTAATAATATTTTTTTGGTTTTATTTTGTTTTTTGTTTTTTATTTTGTTTTTAGTTTTTTGTTTTTTATTTTTTTTTGTTTTTTGGTTTTTATTATTTTTTGGGTTTTTTTGTTTTTTGTTTGTTTTTTTGTTTTTGGTTTATATATATTTTTGTTTTTTTTGGTTTTTTGTTGTTTTTGTTTTTTTTATTTTTTTTTTGTTATTTTAAATTATATGATATCAAATAGAGTTTGTTACTATTCTCTCTTACTATCACTTTATATATATGTATACATATATATAAAATAAATATATGTATTTGTCTTTTTTTTCAATGCATCTTATAGATATAAATATAAATATAAATATATTTATATTATATACCCACACAAAAAGCATATGTAGAAGCACATGTACAAATATATATCTACATACAGGCATATCTATATATCTATAAATATATATATACAGTTGTTGTTGTTGTTGTTGTTGTAGTATTTTTTTTTTTTCTAATAATATATTATACGTAGGAGAGAAAACAAAAATAAAGAAAAAAAGAGACTATAAAAAAGGGAAAATAAAAAACCAAAAAACACTAAAAGCAAACCAAACACAAACACTAAAGGAAAATGAAAATTTATAAAATAAATCATAAAAATAACGAAAATGAAAAATGAAGAATGAAAAATGAAGAATGAAAATGAAAAATGAAAAATGAAGAATGCAAAATGAAAAATGCAAAATGAAAAATGCAAAATGAAAAATGAAAAATGAAGAATGCAAAATGAAAAATAAAACTACTTCATTCACTTTTATTTTTTATTTTTTTGTTGGACACTTTTACGGACAATACGAATAGGCTTACACGATTAAATAGATAACAGAAATAGAGAAACAAAAACAAAACAAAGAAATAAAACAAAATAAAAAACAAAAAGTCAAAAAGATTAACGAAACACTTAATAGCTGCAAACACGAACTCTTACAGAATATATTAAAAAAATAACAAAAATAAGAAATACTCAGTAAATAAAATTACCACATTCACTTCAGTTTTTTACTATTAAAATTTTTTTTTATGCAACACAATTATATTTTTTATGGAAAAGAACAAACATAATTACACGATTTAATAGATAAAAACGAAAAACATAAAACGAAAAACATAAAACAAAAAAGATAAAACGAAAAACATAAAACAAAAAAGATAAAACGAAAAACAAAAATTGAAAAACGGAAAAGCAGCTATTACATTATATATGAAATACCACGAATAAAAAAATGAAAAGAATATTTTGATACACACAAAGATATGTAATATGCAAGAATATAATGTATGGTGCAATATTAAAATGCTGCATAGCGTACACTAAAACTTACATATGGAAAAAATTGATTAACTCTTAAAATGAAGAGGTACAAATAAAATGAACACAATACAAGATCACTTGTTTAATGTTTCGGGAATGTTTAACATAAAACAAATGATTACATTTCATTCGAAAAAAAAAAAATATATATATATATATATATATGCATATGTATGCTGATGAAATAAAAAGAGAGTACACTGCATAAAATATATTATTAATATAATTGTTAATGTTATGAACATAAGTATATTTTTACTTTGTCTTTATTTGTTAACAAATTGAAAAAACGAATGATTATATGTGATTTTTTATAAAATGGGCAACGTATATATTTGCAAAACTGCAGTAAATGAAACTGCTTTCAATAATATATGTAACACGACTAAAAAAATAAAAATAAATATAACGAAGGTGAAAATGAAATTATGATAGTAAAAATGAAATTCAGTTTATGAAAAAAATATTAGGAAAATTAAAAAGAAATTATGTAAGTAAAAATAAAATTCATTCCATGAAAAAAAAATTAGGAAAGTAAAATTGAAATTACGAAAGTAAAAATGTAATTGCAAAAGTAAAAATGTAATTGCAAAAGTAAAAATGAAATTGCGAAAGTAAAAATGTAATTGCAAAAGTAAAAATGAAATTGCGAAAGTAAAACTGAAATTGCGAAAGTAAAAATGTAATTGCGAAAGTAAAAATGAAATTGCAAAAGTAAAATTGAAATTGCAAAAGTAAAATTGAAATTGCGAAAGTAAAAATGAAATTGCAAAAGTAAAAATGAAATTGCGAAAGTAAAAATGAAATTCATTCCATGAAAAAAAAATTAGGAAAGTAAAAATGAAAGTGCGAAAGTGAAAACGATAATGAAATAATATGTTTCATTTTTGATGCGAATGTCACTACCTTTTTATTGCATATTAAATTACATTAATGTTTTAAGTTTTTTTTTTTTTTTTTTACTTTTATAAGCGGTAACGTTTATATATATAAATATATATACATATGTAATATACATATACATATATATTAGACATATATGGTCCCTTCTTTTTTTTTCTCTTTGAATAAAAAACGCGGGGTGCGAAAATTGGCATAAAAGAAGTTTCCATAAAAAAGCATAAGTACATAAAATATACCAAAAATAGTGATCTAAATTTTTAAAAGAAGTAATTGAAAACAGTATACCATTTATGTTTTGGAGATTTGTTACAAAAAAATAATTGTTCCTTGTGATTACAGGCGTATACATTTTTACATTTTGCAACTACGACCGCATATATGTTTTATGTATGTACACTTAGAAAATCGATATTATATTGCTTGCATGCTTTGTTTATGATTACATGTGTGTCAATATAAAAAAATAAAAAATAAAAAATAAGTAATGTATTTAACCACTTTTTTTTGAACCAAAGGGTTCATTATTTAATATATCATTTTTCTTTCCTTTTTTTTTTTTTTTTTGTTTTTTTCTTTTGTATATTGAATATATTTTACAATATGTGAGAGCACATTTCATTTTTTTGTTCGATCATATTCCATCATCACATCGTTAACTGAAAAGGATATCTGGTGTATTTCATTTTGCAGTGGAATAAAATAAATAATTGTTAATTTGCAGTAACATTCAATACAGATCTATGTTATTATTACAAAAGTATAAGATAGATGGTTATCTGATATTAGTAACCAATGCACTAGTATTATTTATTCACAGTTGTATTCTCTTTTTACTTCATTTTTTATCACTTTCCCTTTTGAACTCTTTTTAAATTGTTAAAATGTGAGATTTTTTTTGGAAAACACACTTTCTTTTAATTATGATATTATTCGTTATATGAGTTTCTTTCGTTTTTTTTCTTAAAAGTTTTAAGACAAATCACATGTATACCACGTTATTTTTTTTTTTTTTTTTTTTTTTTTTGTTGTGTGTGTGTGATGTACCTTTTTGTTCATTTCAAATGTATATATATAAGAGAGTATGTAAATATATATATATATATATATTTGAGTATTTGGTTTTATAACTGAATGCTGTAAACTGTATTATAAGCTGAATATTTTACTTGTACATATACTTGCCTATCCACATATATATATTTATATATACTGTGTGTATGTATATATATATATATAATTTGAAGCGTGTATTTGTTATACATATAAATACAAGAGTCGTAATATATATAAATTGAAGATGTGTTTGGCTGGGCTTTAAACTTCTATAAAACTATTTGTATTTACACATACGAAAAGAAAAAAAGAGAAAAAAGAAAAAAAAGAAAAAAAAATGGTACACAGTATATAGAAAATTGATTCACGACAAATAAATACAAAACTAATTTGTAAATAATGAAAAAGAAAAAAAGAAAAAAAGAAAAAACCCTATAACATATATGGTGTACATATATGTGTACACAAAACATAAATAATATATTTCACATACGACATGTATATATATAAACTTTCCATTGGTCGATTAAACTGATACTATTCATATCACATACTTCTATGAAATAAGCATGTTACGAAATACAGAAATAGTCAAAACAATCTTACTTACACCACATTGGTAACACAAAATAGTACGTCTGACTGTCTATGTAGTATATAGATATATATATATATATATATATGTATATGTGTAATATGTCACTTCGATTAGTTTGCTCGTAACACACGACATGTATAAATGGATACTATTCTAACATTACATCACTATATGAACTATATAAATTAATTAGGAGCTTTACTTATTTAAACGTACGGATATATGGATCTATAAAAAGAAGTGTGGTTAATTATACATACTTACATACACGTATAATACGTATATAAACACATTCAATATCTTGAATACGAAAAAAAAAAAAAGAAAAAAGTTATATATAAAATTCGAAATGTTTCGAAGGTTATTATTTAACTATATAACAAACAGAGAATTTTTATAAAAAAAAAAAAGTTCAATTTTTTTTGTTTTTATGTTTTGTTTTATATATTTCTGTTTTCCATTTTTCATTTTGTTCATCAATTTTTTCCAATTTCACAGAAACTTGTATTTTCTTTCATTGTGAACATTTTCTCAATTTATATGGACCCCCCAAAAAAAACGCTCCTTTTTCAAGAGGCAACGCTGTTGCCTCTACTGCACGCATTCCTAATCTGATTTTAAGAGTACAAGTCGTCGTCTACGTTGAACTCTTGTGCTTCATCCTTGTTATCATCATCGGGCCAATCAATAATAAATTCTTCGTTGGTTGTACTACCTTTGTTTTTATAGAGGGGATCAAATTTTAATCTGAAATTATCATACTTTACCAGATCTGCTTGCGAAACACTTCTTCTAGCTCCTGCTAATCCTTCCTTAAAATGATGTCTCGTTATTTCATATTTAAATTCGTTTAATTTCAAATCATTAATAACATCAGCACCTTCTTTTCCAGCATCACCTAGTGTGGGTTCTTTATTTTGCGAATCATCAGCAGTTGCTTTTTCTTGTGTATTTTCTCCTGCCCCTTCCACGTTTGCCTGATTTTCCTTGTCCTTTTCAGCTTGTTGGAGTAAAGACTGTTTGTTCATTTCTTCAGCATCAATCGCATCTCTAATTGCCGCTCGAGCAGCACGTTGACACAGTTCTGCTAAATCAGCACCACTAAATCCCGATGTCTTTTGCGCTAGAAAATCAATTGGCACATTTTCCGCAACTGGACATTTTCTTAAGATTGCATTTAAAATGGATATGCGAGCAGCTAGATCGGGCAATGGAATATATATTAACTGATCCAATCTTCCTG
This sequence comes from Haemoproteus tartakovskyi, assembly GCA_001625125.1. Taxonomy (NCBI): domain Eukaryota; phylum Apicomplexa; class Aconoidasida; order Haemosporida; family Haemoproteidae; genus Haemoproteus; species Haemoproteus tartakovskyi. Next base: position 4,346 of record LSRZ01000478.1, on the reverse strand, counting down.
GTCTTAATAATGCTTCGTCCAACAACTCGGGTCTGTTTGTTGCTCCTATAAAAAAAAGATTTTTCTTTGGGCCAACTCCATCAATCTCTGTTAATAACTGATTCATCACTCGATCTCCTGCACCTGTTCCGTCGCCTGGACTACTTCCTCGTTGTGTTCCTATAGAATCGAGCTCATCAAAAAATAAAACACAAGGTGCTGCTGCTCTTGCTTTATCAAACACTTCTCTTACATTGGCTTCGGATTCTCCAAACCACATAGTTAACAATTCGGGACCTTTAATTGAAACAAAATTCGCTGAACACTCTGAAGCAACCGCTTTCGCTAATAAGGTTTTTCCGCATCCAGGAGGTCCATAAAATAAAACTCCTCTAGATGGTGCCATACCAAACTTTTCAAATTTTTCCGGATGATCAATTGGATATAAAATAATTTCTCTCAAATTATTTTTTACTTCTTCTAATCCACCAATATCATCCCACTTTACATTAGGAACTTCAACAACCGTTTCTCTTAAAGATGAGGGATTACAAATACCTAAGGCCATATTAAAATGATCTTGCGTAACACACATACTTTCTAAAACATCTTTATCAATAATTTCGTCTTCCAAATCAATAACATCCATTTTTTCTCTGATACACGTCAGAGCTGCTTCCGTACATAGTTGTGCTAAATCCGCTCCAACAAAACCATGTGTGTTTCCAGCCAATTCTTCTAATTTCACATCTGGTGATAACTTCATATTTTTTGTATGAATTCTTAAAATTTCAAATCGACCGTTATCGTCTGGAACTCCAATATCAATTTCTCTATCAAATCTTCCGAATCTTCTTAATGCTGGATCAATTGAATTTTGTCTATTTGTTGCAGCTATAACAACTACTTGTCCTCTACTTTTAATTCCATCCATCAGTGTTAACAGCTGTGACACCACTCTTCTTTCTACTTCTCCATTGGTTTTTTCTCTTTTAGGAGCAATAGAATCAATTTCATCAATGAAAATGATTGCAGGCGAATTTTTTTCTGCCTCTTCAAAGGCTCTTCTTAAATTCGCTTCTGCTTCTCCTGCCATTTTACTCATAACTTCCGGACCATTTATTAAAAAGAAGAAAGCACCCGTTTCATTGGCAACTGCCTTTGCAATACATGTTTTTCCACTTCCTGGTGGTCCGTACAATAATACTCCTCTAGGAGGTTTTACTCCTAAGGTTTTAAAAAGTCCAGGGTGTCTTAAAGGCAATTCGATCATTTCTCTAATTTGTGCTAATTGTTTTTTACAACCTCCAATATCATCATACCCGATCTCATCCAGTTTTTCTTCATCATCTCTTTTTATTGGTTCCCCTTCCGAATATATAACAGTATCGGGTGAAACTATACAATACTCGTCTGGATCCACTTCTACTACCTTGAATTCCACAGACATGAACCCCCCTCTTACTAAAAACAAATCTCCTTTTTTCACCGGTCTATATGATTCATTAAAATAAGGTTTCAGAAAAATCTCAAAGAGTGTATCTTTAGCCAATCCCTCAATAGTATCATCAATAGGCAATACTTGGATTTTTTTACCATACTGAATATCTGGACATGCCTTTACATACACGACATCTGAAAAAGAACCAAAGGAAAAAAAGAAACCATACAAAAATGGAGAAGGTCCATAAAGAAAAGAAAATGCACCGTGGACATATTTAAGAACGGCAAAGTGTTATATGTATAGTATATTAATACAGGATAATGTACGGACGTACACAACATAAAATATTGTAATATGTGGGAGAAATAACTGTGAATGAGAAATGTACATGTTAATAAAAAGAAATGAAACGGAAAAGAGTCAAACGTAAATAACTCTACATGAATAAATTTCCAAGTTAATTGCATACCTCCTAAACAAACTCGTAAGTTCTTTCTTGCTATCTTGTTAATTCGAATTTTATTTTCGTCTAGATCACTATCAGCTAATACAATGCAAACTGTTGAGTGTCTTTTTTTTCCTTTAATTAAAATAGTATCACCTCGAAAGAAACTCAACTCCTCCATACGCTTCGTATTTAAAGCAATTACAGAGTTATCTTCATTTGTAGCTTCTTCGACAATCAACCTGTTGAGATTTTTCTTTTTGATTACTCCTTGGTCCTTTTCATCGGGCCCCGTTAAAGCATTTGTATCGTTTTCCATTCTCAATTCAACTTTTTTTGGAAGGCAGAGAGTAAGAAAATAAAAATAAAAATAGAAAAAAGAGAAGAAAAAGAACAAAAAGAAAATAGAGAAAAGAAAAAACTGAACTAAATGAACTAACTAATTGAACTAAATGAACTAATTAATTGAACTAAATGAACTAACTAATTGAACTAAATGAACTAACTAATTGAACTAAATGAACTTAATGAACTTATTGAACTAAATGAACTAACTAAATGAACTAAATGAACTTATTGAACTAAAAGAACTAAATGAACTAACTAATTGAACTAAATGAACTTAATGAACTTATTGAAATAAATGAACTAACTAAATGAACTAACTAAATGAACTAACTAAATGAACTAACTAATTGAACTAAATGAACTAACTAATTGAACTAAATGAACTAACTAAATGAACTTATTGAACTAACTAATTGAACTAAATGAACTAATTGAACTAAAAGAACTAAATGCACTAACTAAATGAACTAACTAAACTAAATAAACTAACTAAATAAACTAACTAAATAAACTAACTAATTGAACTAAATACACAGAAAATAAATGAGAGAAAACACTAAAGAAACAAAAAAAAAAAAAAAAAAAAAACAACACCACAATGTTATTATTTCTTTATTTTCAATAATATTTTAACATTACGAAAAATACCCTGATAAAAATAAAGAAAAAGAAAAAATGATACAACGGTTAAAGTGGATAAATACTATGAAACGAAAAAATGTATGTGCAAATATAAATCTATATGTAACTTTGCTCGATTTGACTACACACAATTACATACATGAAATTAATTTCTTACTAAATAAAAGTATATATACAAGTGTAATATAATAAGTTTTTTTATGAAATATCGCACCACTCTTGCAATATATATACAGTACGATAAAAATGTTCACACTGTTTCAAATACGTCGCGTTGTAAAACTTTAGTAGTAGGCTTCCTTTGAATCTATATACTCATATATATATATACTCATATATATATATATATATATATACACATAAGTTTTGATATAATAATTAAAGGCACTCAATAGTTTGAAGAGTTTGCATTTACATTACAACAAAATAAATGTAGTTGTATGTATGATTGCATTACTTATTCTTATGGATGAACAATGTAAGTTTCTCATCGAATTCGCATATCCAGTTAATCCAATTATACTTATCAGTAAATCGGTTCAAATATATAAGCACAACGGTACATATACTTGTATATACGTATACACTTGTATTAACTAGAATCTCCAAGTGTGCTAATTACTTAGAAATATACGAATAAAGTTAAATGAAATTAAACATAGGCAATGAACTAAAATATCTAAACTGTTGCAGTAAAATACTTTTTAAGTTTTTCTTCAAGTGTATGTCCTGGTTTCCTTAGTTGGCTTAATTTTACTTTTATTTATGCATATTTGAACATATACATACTAAATATCTGATATATACATATATATATATATATATATATAAATATATAGATGCGCAAACCAAGAAACAAAAACATAACAGTTCTACTTATAAAAATGCAACACATACAAACTCGACACTTTTTTTCCACTTAAGTTATTTATCTTCATATGAATATTTATATTATTTAAAAAAAAAAAAAAAATAGAGAAAAAATAATGTGACGCTTAACAAGCTAACTAACCGGTATACGAAAACGAAAAAAAAAACGAATTTAAATAAAAATATAGGCACATTTACTAGTAAATAAGAATAAAGTACTAAATAAATATATAATATGATATATATAATGCATAAGTATACTATGTTTCTGTAAGTAAAAAGAAAACCTTCCACTGGAAAAATAACGTAACTAAACAGCCAAGAGGCCCAAACGAAAAATGCCACAAAATGTCCAAACCAAAGGTCGAAATAAGAAAAAATGGCACAAACCGAAAGTCAAATAACAATATAATCTTTATGATGAAACATAAAGAAAAAGGAAAAAAAAAAAAAAAAACTTATACAGGACGAATGAAAATGAAAACTAGCAAGATAAATTAACTATATTATTCTCCCCTTAAAAATATAATTATTTAAGAAAAGGAAAAAATTACAGTCATTTAATTTTAAACTAAATAAATTTTAAAAATTAAAAAAAAAAAAATTGTATATTATATG
>LSRZ01000477.1:0-14016 GCA_001625125.1 Haemoproteus tartakovskyi | reverse complement strand
AATATTAATCTACCTTCAATTAATTGTATAATAAATTCCTTAATACTTAACTTCTTCATCTGTAATTCATTTATATCTCATGGCATAAAGTTACTCAAAATATTATTTCGATTTTTCAAGTATTCTTATAAAAAAAAAGTAAAAAAGAGATACCTCATATTAAAAAGTAATTTGTTGATTTTCAATTAATAAAATAATAAATACACTACCAAATTTGACATAATTATTGGAACGACCCCTTGAATTTCTTACTGTTTGTTCATACCATTATTTACTTCTTAATGAATTTCTTAATATATTTTTAAGCGAAAGACTTTATAAATAAGAGTATACGAACAGTAACTTTTTATCTTCTTGGGTTGTCTCACATGGTCTCGTCTGATATTTAGTTACTTTAATATTATATTGGTATAATATTTTAATATTCCTTTATTTATTCATTGATCAAAAAAAATAAAAAAATAAAAAAAATAACAATTACAAGTACAAGTACAATTACATTTCAAATAAACAATAACATACAAAATCAGTCTCACTTTTTCTCCTATTATAATATTATTTCACAAATTTTTCGTTTTTTAACTGAATGCTTTTTGCTTCTTGGTTTTATGTCACTGCATTTTGTTTATATACATATATCTTAATGTGTTTCATTCCATATCTTCATACTCCTATTCGGCACTTTTTTAAACACAGACATGCATACACACAATAATTAGCATATCTTATATTTCTCTTGTATTTTTCTCTTTGTTAATTATTAACTTATTATATTGTTGAAATGATTTATTGTTTACATAATAAGAAATATGCATTTGCTACATTCTTCTAAGTGATTATTTTTTTTTTTTTTTTTCAGAACATTTCTTTGACATGTTGTCTTGTTTTTCTCACCTCACGTCACTTTATATATCGTCACTTCATCTCCCAGTTTCTTATTTTTTCGAACTTTCTTTTTTTATATTCCATAAATAAATAATATGTTCTTGGGTCTTTCAAGTGATGTATTATTATTCTATATCTTTTGCCTTTTCCATTTTTGTAACACCGAATTTTACTCTGTTTACACTGTTCACTTTTTTATCTGTATCATTGTGTATAATATCCAATATTTCGAAATCTTCATCAAATTCATTTAATTTGTCTACAGATGACCGTAAGCATGTATTTTTATTTTCTACATTTTTCATTTTTTCTAATAACGTTTGTACATTCAACTCCAACTGTTCCAAAGTAAATGGAGAATATGATAAACTCTCATCATTTGTATCCATATTATAATGTTCGTTATTATTATTATTAATATTATTAATATTAGCATTATCATCATTAACATTATTATTACTATTCTCATTTTCATTATTATTATTATTATTTTCATTATTCTCATTCTTATTCTTATTATTATTGTCATTTTGAGTACCACTATTATTATTATTATCAATATTAATATTATTCTTATTATTGTCATTATTATTATTATTATTATCATCCCTATCAATATTAGTAGTAATGCTATAATTTAAAATGTTATGTTTTTGATTTATTTCTCTTACACTTTTGGATGTACGTTTCAACAATTTTTCTTTTTCTAACAAAGACTCTGGAGAACTGTCTATAATATTTTCAGATTTTAGATGTAATCGCATTTGTTGTTCTTTCATCCCTTTCATTCGTTTTATTTTTTCCGTAGTATATGAAGACTGTGTGTGTGATAAGTCACTGTTTGAAGAAGGAGCTGTTTCATTTTGTGACAGTTTTCTATCTACAGAGTTATATAATGGAGAAAATTCTTTTTTGTTGTCAATGTGATTTTTTATTTCGAAACTTGTTGGTACTGAAACATAACTGTCACAAAACGAAATGGTTTCTTCTTCCCTTTCCCAACTAGATTCTCCTGCATTGTGTGTATCAATCGTGCCTACGTCATAAGAAGATAAACATACCATTTCACCATTTCCTATTCCTAGCGTTTTATTTTCTGTGAGAACATTTTCTTTTCTTCTTTCCAACTCGTTTTCATCATACTTCCCCTGAGAATTTATACTGTACATGTTAGCATTACGTCCGTTATTGTAAAATTTCGTAAAGACATTTGGTCGCTTTATAGATCCTTCTTTGGCTTCTCTAGTTTTATCATTTTCACTAACTCTATTACTATTGATCTTATCATTATTATTCATCTTCTCATTAAATTTATCACCGTTATTTATATTATAAATATTACTGTCTTCATTATTATCACTATTGTACATGTTAATAACAACATTGTTAATATTTTTGTTTTTAATATTTTTATTTTTTTTATTCTTATCATCATCATTATTATCATCATTATTATAATTATCATTATTATTATTATCATTATTATCAATGTTATCACTATTATCATTATCATTATCAATCTCCACATTACCATAATTCATATTCATATTATCGGTATCAGTAATATAACGGTTATGATTTTTTAGCTGATTTTTTAGGTCTCCTTCTATAAAATCGCCATGTAATGTGTCTTTGTGTTCATTTGGTATAGTGGTAGATTTTTTAAAAAATGTATGTTCACTACAATTTGATAACGATAACGAATCGTTTGTTCTTTTATTTCCTTTTTCTGGGTGATGTATTAATATATTTGATATTTTCAGGTCTTCATTACAATGTTTTGTTATATGATGAATGTCAGCTTCCTTTCCTTCTGCTGATATGCTTTTCGCAGTTACGTCTTTAGGTTCTTCGTTTTCATTTTCAGATTCAATTTGTACGAAGTTACGTTCGAACATTTTCTGCAAATTTTCAACATCTTGGGCTGTAATGTTTTTAAGAAGATTTCCTAAAATATAATTTTCATTCTCGGTTTCCTCTTCAACATTAATGTAATGTCCTGTGTTTTTTTTTCTGTCATCATCTTTTATAATTTTCGCAACATTTCTTCCAAATAAGTTCAACAAGTTGGTATTCATATGTTCTTCAAACTCTTTTCCATTTCTTTGTTCATTGTTTCCTTGTTTGTTTTCTTCCACTTCCACTTCTGCTTCTACTTCTGTTTGTGCTTTATGTTCCTCCTCATCATTGTTTTCTTTATCCTCTTCATTTTCTGATTCTTCTTTTTCTTCTTCTTCTTCTTCTTCATCGTCATAGTCACCATCATCCTCCTCATCATCTATGCTTTGGTATTTCCTTCCACATGTTGTATTAATCCTGTTCTGTTTTTGCTCCTCTGTTTTATATATAAAATATAAATAGAGAATGTCCACAACAGTAGTTACCGGAGATTTTTTCATTTCTGCTTCTACTTCGGCAAACAGAGTTCTATTTTGAACATTCGTACGATTTAAAAACAGGTCCATTATTTTTTCTTCTTCTGTTTGTTTTTCCGTTTGTTTTTCTGTTTGTTTTTCCGTTTGTTTTTCAGTTTGTTTTTCCGTTTGTTTTTCCGTTTGTTTTTCAGTTTGTTTTTCCGTTTGTTTTTCCGTTATGTTTTGCTGCTTCACTTTTAGTTGCTCCTCTGCATTCGTATTTCTTTTCCCTTCTTCATCATCCATCCCCTTTTCCTCTTTTTTCTCTTGGTTCTCTGTTTTCTTTTCCTTTTCCTCTTTCGAAGATTTCATGTGTACGTGTTGTTCGTTAACGAAGAATGCATTCTTACCATAAGCAATATCGTGTGTACCTTTTTTTATATTACTCTGAAGAAAGTTTACAAATGCGAAAAGAAATTGAGTGACACATTCCATTTTACTGTTATATTTTTCATTTGGATTCTCTGATTTGATACTTATCAATTTATCAAAATATTGTTGAAACATATTACTAAGTACTTCCTGAATATTATTTTCCATTTGGGTATCGTCTAAAAGATTTAATAAATAATTTACATTTTCTGTGTTCACTATATCATTATCGTTCATGTATAAAAAGGATTCAGCGTCCTTGTAGTATTTTCCTTTACTCCTATCAGTAGCCGTGTGCACTGTACCTTCAAGGTCCAAGTTTCCCTGTTTATAGACACCAGGAATACTGTTATTGGTATTAATGTTTACATTACCACCAGACAAATCCGTGTGATTACTGGAGGTGTTGTTCATTTCTTTACTGAGTTTTAGAATACTTCCATAATTTTGGTTAAACGACACAAGGTGTTTTACCAAATCGTTCCCTTCTTTTAAATAAGCATACCCAGCGTCTTGAACATAGGGCTTTGACTTTAACTTGAGTATGTGATTTACTCGATCCATCATGTTATCAGAATTCATGGATATTTCATAACGTGTATTTGGAAAGGTATGCTCATTCGATTGCGACCACTTCACCCCCTTGTCATGTTGGGAGATCATATTCGTTTTATCTTCTGTTGTCCACTGTGTATCGGTCCTTATGTCGGTGTGTGTATTGCATGAGGACTGATCTAAAATTCCTTTGTTTTTTTTATTAAACATTTGTATATTTTGTAATGCATTATGTTGAAGTAAATTATCAAAATTTTGTTTTCTTTTTTTTTGAAATATTTGTAGTAACTGATTCATATCCGAATTCGATGTATAGTGACCGTTTTGTAATATTTCTTGTTTTTCCTCTGAATCAGACAATAATTGTGTATAGTTATAGTTTCTGAGTTGACTTCCATTATTTATATTATCATTTACATTATTTATAACATTTTCTGTATTTGGTTCATACTCTTCATTTTCTTCATTCTCTTCAATTTCGTCACTTTCATTACTATCTTCACTTTCATTGCTTTCCTCACTTTCTTCATCTTGCTCATTTTCTGCACACATTTCTTTATTGTCTTTTTCTTCATCTATGTCATATTTCAAAAAAGGGGCATGTATAACTGCTGGGTTGTTATCGTTGTCACACCTTTCTGTTGACTGACGCCAGTTTTTAAGAAATGAAAATTTATCGCCCCATTTTTCTATTTCTTTTACAATGCTAGAAGAGTCCACTGTAATATTTTCCTCCATGTCTAAAGTATCATCTTTTTCTGTTAGATTTTCTGTCGAAAGCTCTGTTGCATTTTGTATAAGTTTTTCTGTAGTGGTTTCATTCCCTACAACTACATTATTAGACACTTTATCATTCTGGAATGTCATATCATTCTGTATATTTGCAACTACAGTTGCTTCTTCATTTCTCAAATCGCTTCCATTATTTTGTTCCTCTGCATTTCCCGTATGTACTGCATTATTTAGTGTATCAGTTACGGATGGTTCTTTTACTTGTTTTAAAAATTCTGGTTTTTGTTGAAAATTGTTAGTAATGTTTTGTAAGCAAAAAGAGCTGAGTGTATGTCCGGACTTTTTCGCTGCATGTTTCATCACGAAATTATAGAGAAGTTCGTACATTTCATTTTCATCACGACCAAAAGGGTAACTCTTTATATTTCTATTTTCTGGGTTCGATTTATTATTATTTTGCTGTACTCCATCTCCATTTCCCTTACCATCTCCACTGTTCATTGTTGTTCCTTTTTCATCAGCAGCTGTCGTTAGAAGATTGTTAGCAATTTTACTTTTTTCATTTATTCCTACTGGATCTGTCAAATTTCTGTAAACCGAATTTACAAATTTATAAAAAGCAGATGAAAAAGAATCTTCCGATTCGTTTTTACACCTAGATACTGAAGTCGGCGCTACATCCTCTTTTTGCATATATGTGTCATTGACTGTTTTCTGTTTTTCTTTCCCGCCTTTATCGATCAATGTATTAGTTGCTGTTTGCGTTTCTGCAGTTCGTTCATTTCCGTTTCGCCAATGATTACTAGTTCTTTCTACCGGGAGCCCGCATTGTCCCATTTCCGATATTAGTTTCCCCATTTCATTTCCCTGTAAACCATGCAATTTAATGGCACTTCTCCAGTCTTCACCAATAAGCCAATCCAATGATGAGCCAGCCATACGTTTAACCACTGTGCCTCCGACATTTTGAATCACGTAGCTGTTTTCATCCGCTGTGTTACAATCTCCTACTTGTATTATCTTCTTCGTTTCCTCTTCTTTCTCCTGCTGTTTCGTTTCTGTATCTCTTCGCCTTTGACTTTTCAACATTTTGTAATAAGCCAGATTTCTTTTTTCTTCTTGTAGGTCTTTGAAATAGTGATATCTTCCCTGTAGGTACTGATGTTCCACACAATACAACGCTTCATGTGCCACTGACATTTCAAAGTTGGGCCATCCTAGAGAGCTACGCGCACAGCTTAAATGAATATGTTGTTGACACTTAAGAACACTACATTTTAAAGCGGGAAATTTTTCCATACACAAAAAACATGTTTTATTAAATAATTGATTAAATAGAAGGGTAATGTTGAAATATCTATTTCCATATTTATGACCATAAATATATCGATTCAAATGTAAGCAATTTTTATGACACGTATATTTTTCTACTTTTCCATTTAAACACCTTATCTGAAAGAACCCAATGAAAGAGTTATGCATGGTTTGGTTTTGCTTACAGAATATACAGTTAATCTCCTTATATAGTGCATTGTATTCATCCACGTTTACTCCTATTATATCGTCTTCATATGCATACACTAATTCACTGATGTTCAAATTTGTTAATGTCCTTTCCTTATAAGTTTCATTTTCTTTCACTGTAAAATTTTTTGTTAATTTATTCATGTATACAGCTTTTTTCGATTTTTCTATAAGTCTATAGGCTTCTCTTTTGCCGCTGAGATACGAATTTAAAAGAACTCCTCCATATTCTCCGTCTGTACTTGTATATGTGTGCTCTCCTGCAAATAAGAGTCGGTCTACTGGGAAAGATAATATATCTTTATCCATTGCCAAACTTTTTTTTTTGAAAAAAGAATTCATTCCTCTTGAAAAGTGGTTTCTATTCCAGTCATAATAATATACATCCTTTATATACATAAAAGGTATGTTTTTTTTTAGAAACTTCAAGCAATCTTTTTCTATTTGTTTTTTTGTCAATTTTTTTTTAGCTCGCTTCATATATTGTTTTGTAAATATTAAAGCTGCAACCGGACTCGATCCATAAAAAATGATGTGACTATATTTGTCTGTTTCCAACTGCACTTTATTTGAAACCGTACTGTGACAAAGATTCTTTCTTAACATTTGTTCCTTTTGCAGAACATCCATAATCCCCATATTTTGTTTTCTGATTTTTGCGCTTCGTTTCGTACGATTTATAGTACGGATTTTTTGATGAATCGCTTCATAATCAGTGAAGTTACTGCTATTATTTCCTCTTTCTTCGTCGATCTGTTGGTTTCTTGTTTCCTCGTTATTACTACTTTTCACAGGAACGCCATGTATTCTATTCGTAGAAGTTCTTATTTCCATGTTTTGAGTTTGTGCGTTTATAACAGATCTTTTTATATTATATTTCTCATCGGAATCTGCTTTCATTTCTTTATTTTGCTTCACTTTCCTTTGTGTATTCATCTTTTTACGTTTTCTACTATTTACATTTGTCAATTGGATAAATACGTTATCGACGGTTTCTACTTGATCACTTTGATCGCTTGTATCGTATTCATTGTTGCTTATTTCTTTATTGTGTATATCGTTTCTTTTTGTTTTTTCTGGAGCATTTTTACTTCTGTTTTCCCATTGTATTCCTTTTTCCACTTTCGAAGAATCGTTAATATGAATGTGTGACATTTGCTGTTTTCCCTTCTCCTCTCTAAAACAATGATAATCAATTTCTGTATTTGTTTGTTCGGTTCCCTCTTCAGCAATTTTACAAGCCTCTTCATGCTCTTTAAGTGTATTGCTCGTAATTTCATTTTCACCATAGTTACCTCTGTTGCAATTATCTACCGTATTACTACTGTTACTATAACTACTATTGGCCTTATTTTTTTGTTCATTATTTCCATTTTGTATACGAATTTGCTCATTTCCCGTATCTTCGATTTCACTGCATGTTTTTTCCACACTTTGATTCGGTTCGCTAGTTATTTGAGACGAGTTTTTCGCATAGTCCGTGTTCACACTGTATGAATCACTCCTTTTCTCCCTATCTCTTTCCATATCTTCTTCTTCTTGTTGTTCCCGATATTGGTTTTCACATACACTGTTAGCCAAGGGTGAGGTCATTTGGCTTTCTGTTGGTGTTGTTGTCACTACTTTTTTAACTCTTCGTTTTTCTTGCTTTCTACAATTCTTTGTACTGTGGAAGTAAATTATTACATTTTTTTGGCTTTGAATTACTTTTTTTTTTAAATAAATGATAATTTTGTTACTCTTAGTTACTCCCATTCGTTTTATACTGTTCACTTTCCATTCTGGTAGTTTTGGTATAAATTCAATTAAGCCGACAGAAACATCATTTCCGGTAGCATTTATTTTTTTCTGCTCCTTTTCTGCTGTCTCCTTTTTTTGTATTTCCCTTTTCTTTTCTTTTTTCTCTTCTTTTTTCTTTTTCTTTTTCTTTTTCCCTTTCATGTTATGTTTCGTTTTTTCTTTTGATGATGTTGTCAGATGAGGTACAATTTCGTTTTGTTCATTCGACATAAAATCTTTTTCTTTTCTATTCCTTTCATGAATATTTTTATCCGCATTCTTTTTTTTTCTATCATCCCCACTGCTATTTTTGTGATTTTCCTTGCCCTCATTATAATCTTTAAATGAAATACTAGCCTTGGAGTTTTTGTCTGCATTATTCATTTGGCTGTTTTTTTCGATTAGTTCTGCCTTTATTTTTTTCCGTACATTTTCTGCATTTATTTTTTCTAATTTCCGTTTTGTATTTTGCAACTTTTGTTTTCTATTATTCTCGTTGACTCCTTCGTTTTTATCGATATTAGCACTTTCTATTTGGGGCATTGGTTTCTCGATGGTAGTTACTGTTATATGTTCTAAGATAAAGTCACTGTCGTAGATTAATTCCGAGTTTGTGTTATCATGCTCTATGTTCTCGACTATTAACACGTTCGATTTATTTTCAACGGTATCTGAATTTTGTTCGTTAAAACTTTGCGATTTTTGATAATATAATGTATTGTCTGTTCGTTTATCCTGTTTCATTTCTGCTTTTAATTGTATTTTTGTCTCCTTTTTGTTTTCCTTTTTGTTATTTTTTTTGTTTTTTTTTTTAACGGATTCTGATTGTGAATACATTTATGATTCGGAATTTTCCATTTCCTTTTATTCTCCTGTTTTTTATTCAAATTTTTCTTCGAGTCTAATAAGCTCAACATATGTTTGTTCTGTTTCTTTTTTTTTTGGCCACAAGTCATTTTCTCTGTGGATTTTGTTCTCCATCGGTTATTCATTTGTTGCATTTGATTTCTTTTATTTTCATCAAAATATTTGATGCTGTCTTTCAGCACTCCAATAGGAACCGTCAGAATGCAATAATCATACGATTCTTCTTGTGTATCATTCAAAAATCCCAATCGAACACTGTCTCGGTTTGTATATATTTTATTGACAATTTTGTTTTTCTTTATATTTGTTCTACGTTTCAAAAATTTGACAACTTCTTTCATTTCGTATTGAAAATTCGTAGCTCGGAATATATCAAGATCTTGCCAATTGTGGAATACGTAATGCAATGATAAAGAATTTATGTTTACTCCCAAATGTGATTCTACTAGAGACAAATATAATTTTACCAATGTATAAGCGGGGTCTTTTTTGCGTTTCATGTTTTTCATTTCGAGTTTTATAATGGTACCAAAAGAACTGTTTGCATATTCAATTTCCTTTTGGGGGTTATTATACGGTTGTTTTGACTGTACAACATCTTCATAATCGTTTCGAATTTTGTTTAAAACGTTTATAAATGCATTTCTGATTTGTTGCTTACAAATTTTCTTCCCATTAAAATGAATATATGATTCATACACATGATAGTCTGGTAGACCTACATAATTTTTTTTTATACATAATTGTACCAATGGATTATTCATATCACTCACTGAATTGATCTCTCCTAAATACGTCTTTGAATTATTTTTGGAAAAAAAAAACTTTCCCCCGACTCTACTTCTTGCTTCATAAACAATGACTTCCATATTGTAACTACTTAACATATATGCAGCTGTTAGACCTGCTATTCCAGCGCCCACTATAGCGACTCGGAATGGTTTTGGTTGTTCATATATAATCACATGATCAATTATATCATCGTATTCTTTATTTGGTTTCTTTTTTTTCTTCAAATCTTCTATACGAAATATATTATCTAGTTTGTATAAAAATAAATCTTCCTTTTTCTTTTGGGATATGTCTATTAATTCAGTTTTTTCCCTCTTCTTCATGATCTCATGAACTGGTGCAATATCATAGGCTTCACCATCAGAATTAAACACGTAGGGGTTGATTATATTTCTATTTGTCCGTTTCTTGTTCTTTTTTTTCTTTTGCTCCGCTTCTGAGTCAACATACTTGGACATGCTGACATTACAATTCTGCACGTCATATGTTTGTTTATTTATTTGTTTATCTATTTGTATATCTGTTTGTTTATCTGTTTGTTCATTATGTTGTTCCACTTTATTTGCGCCATCTATTTGTTTATATGTTTGTTCATTATGTTGTTCCATTTTATTTGTACCATCTATTAGTTTATATGTTTGTTCATTATGTTGTTCCATTTTATTTGTACCATCTATTAGTTTATATGTTTGTTGATTATGTTGTTCCATTTTATTTGTACCATCTATTAGTTTATATGTTTGTTCATTATGTTGTTCCACTTTATTTGCATTATATAATTGTCCAATATGTGTGTCATTTCCAATAAGACTTTTCTTATATCCTGTCTCGACAAGATTACACAGTTTATCAACAAGATGAATCAGATTTTCTTTTATCACATGTTCAGGAAGAAGTGTATTATCACCACAATTACTATGAAATGTTGTCGACATATCTGTAGATGTGTTTTGTACATGTGTAAGTGCATTTTTAACCAGTTCGTTTTCTAAATTGTTTAAAAATTTAATTTCTGTAGCATCTACCCCGACTGATTCTTCATCTGTGTTAATATCATCATCAAAATCATCTTCATTTGTTTGTTCATCAGATTTATATTCACTGCTGTGACTCTCCAAACCGTAATATCCATTATAAGCGAACGAATATTCATCAAGATATTCGCCGTCGTCTTCCAACCCTTCTTCATTTCCCCCTTGGTCGTTTTCTACAGACGCTTTTTTGTGTTCCTTCATTTCGAACTCCGATTTCATGTAGGATCCATCTTCCTTTTCTCCTTCCATCTGCTGTTCCGTTTTACATTCCAATTCTATCAGTTTTTGGTCTGTCTCCAGAATATCTCCTACTCCTTGATGACGTGTTTCCACCTGCCTTCTTTTCAAATCGATTGGATGTTCATCTTCTCCTTCCTCTTCATCTTCCCCTTCCTCTTCACTTTCACCTTTCTCTTCACTTTCATCACCATTTCCCCTTTTCGATTCTGATATCATTATATCATTCTCATAATATACTGCTCCATGTCTATGTCTCGACGTAAGTTCTGGTATTTCCGCTTTTGATTCTCTCACACGTAAGGCATAATTACTATTTGTTTTTGTAAATGCATCTGAGTTCCTTTTATCTGTGCGCATTGTTTTCGTAATTTTATTTTTGTTTTGTTTTTGCACCACATCATCATCTTCGCTTTCATATTCATTAATGTAATCATCAGTATCTAAGTTATCCACATTGTATATATCATCCATATTTTCCATTTCTGTGTTGTCCCCCTGTATTGGAAATTCCCCTTTTTGTCTTCGCTTCTGCACCAATTTTTTCCATTTCTTTTGTGTTTTTCTTGCGCGTCTTTTTTTCAAAACCCCAAAACCATCTGTACAGGTTTCCATGGCTAAAGGATTCATCACAATGTTTTTCTGACCCTCATCTTCTGATGAAGTGTGATATCGATCCGAAAAAACTTCTTCGTTTTCTTCCCATTCAAAATAACTGTTTTTCGAAATATTATTACCTTTTTCATTTGTCATTTGTCCAGACGTTCCTAGAATGGATGTAGTGTAAAACTTGGCTATATCACTATCAATAGTGGCATCGTGATTCTGTACCGTGTATTCACTTCTTTTTGAGCCTACATCTCCATTACCCTTTATCAGTTTTGCATTTTCCAATTTATTTGCACCATAAACTACATGACTTTCTTCGTCATCATTTTTTTGATTACATTTACCTCGCCGCCTATTCACCCGAAGTTCCTCCAAACTATTCATATTTTTATATTCCTCATTTCCCTTGAAAGCTGTACTCACACCGAAACTTCTTGCTCGTGATTGTTTTACTTGTGATCTGGTTCTTCTATCGGATACAACGACCCTTGATCTTCTACTTCTCTTTCTTTTCTTGGGTTCATTTGGATTTTCTTCATTTTCAACGGCATAATTTTCTACGTGTCCACTTCGTGTTCTTTGACTTTTAGCATTGAATTTTTCTACATTCCCATAACTGCTATTCCGACTACCAATTAATCCCTCTCGAATTTTTCTTTTCCCAGATACCGCAGTGGATGTGCCGGTTGCGTTATTAGAAGTAGCTGTTGGTCCCCTTCTGGTATTAGCTACAATATAATTTTTCTCTTTTCTCTCTTCTCCAAGTACTGCTTTTTCCGTTTCAATTTCTTTTTTCGCATTTCTTCGTCTTCTAATTTTTCCGGTTGTTTCTTCTTTTGTCTCATTTGTCTCGTTCATCCCATTCGGATCATCCTTCATCTCTGTGTTTTCTTCCAACAACAACCCATTTTTATTATTAGTACCCGCACTACTGCTTAAGTCGTTTGTTCTTCTTGTTTTACTTCTTGTCGGAATTTTATTTTCTGATAGATCTGCCCGAACGAATATGGTTCTTCTTCCCCACGTTCTGCATGCTTCTTTTGCAAGGTTGTTTTCAGGGTTTTCCGTATGTGCTTCACCATTCTTTTCTTTCTTGTCATCATTTTCTTGTATTGTCTCGTTATTTACATAACTTATATTTAATCCGCCAGTTCGTCCCCCCTTAAGTTTTATACCAGTTTCTCTGATTTGGGAATAATTACCCACGGCTTCCGGAATCAAATGGTATCCCGTTGCAGTGGATACTTCGCCTTTTTCCGTATGTTGTGTTTCGTCTGTTTCCCTTTCAATGTGCCTCCTTCTACCAATGCCATTAACAGGGCGTGAAAAGTCGTTGTTCTGTTGTGCTCGTCTTCTCATTATCTTTATTATTTTTGAAGGTTTCGACCGTAGAAGTTTCACCAACTAGTTAAAAAGAAAATGTAAATCAATTATTTTTACTTGACCCCTGTTGCCAGATTTTTAAAATCGCATTATATTCGCATTTCTCAATAAAATATAAAAATAATGAAGTGCCTACGTCCTTTAAAGGGATTCGGCTGCTATTTATTCAAAGAAATAATGTACTGACCATGTTCATTAAAAAAATAACAAAGTTTAAAATAAAAAAAACAGAATAGCCAATATATAAATATAGAGATAGTATATAGATAGTATAAAAATAGAATATAAAATATAAGTGGAATATGAAAATTCAGTTAAATAAGCAAGTGTTGTAAAATAGAAAAAATGAAGAGAACAATAAATACAAGTAAAAAAAATATACAACATATAAAGAACCAGTTCGAAAGAAAAAAGTTAAAAATAACAGATACGAAAAAACTGAAATGTTGTGAAACATGAACACTAAAATAGAAGTAATAACACGAAATAGGCAAAGCAATGACTGGTATATTAATATGACTCTTTATTAGAATCTTTTAAAATCTATTAAAAATTGTCAAATAAGTGGAAAGGTTAACATTTATTAAAATGAATTAAAAGTATTGAAACTTTTTTAAAATAAAAACAACAAATTATGTATATATAGGTTACAAAAAAAAAGTAAGTTAAAATGATTAACTTATATTGTTTAAAAGAAATTGCAACAAATGTAAGTCAGTTGAAATAAATAAACCACATCTGTACCAACAAATGTTACGAAAAGGCACAATTATGAAGTACAGAATCCTATAAAGGTATTTACAACAAAATGTTTATACGAAACATGTCATATA
>LSRZ01000476.1:0-14027 GCA_001625125.1 Haemoproteus tartakovskyi | reverse complement strand
CAGATAACAACATCATAATCATGATAATAATCTTTTCATTTGAATTGTAACATACTTTGAACATAAATTATTTCCAATAAATAAAATGTAGTGCCGTATTGAATCATTTAAATCGATTTTTTCGTTAGTTAGATCATTGTATAGTTCTATTGAATCTGAAAGAGGGAATAAAGAGAAAGAAAGAAAGAAAAAAAAAAATGTATATAATGAAATAAAATTCGTATATGATTCATATATATATATATATATATATATGACTAAAATGTGTAATAAAAACTGCTTCTTGTCTTTGCATTCTTATATTACATTTCTCGCTAGAAGATCTAAGATTTAAATAAAAACATATTAAAACAAAGGGGATTACTAAAAAAAATATATTTAAAAACAATCTTTTCCTTTTCTCATAAAAAATTTTCAAAATTAATCCATATAATATACGAGGTTTCATTTTCACACGTATATCTGAGTATATAAAAACATATCCTTAACTTTATAAATAGAAATTAAAAAAAAGAAAAAAAAAGAAAAAAAAAACGAAGAAACACAACAATGTAATTGTTTCCTTCTAAAATAAAGTAACATTTGTTTTGTTCTCTCCAGTGTTGATCTAATAATTTTATAAAAAATTAATAAAAAATAATAATAAAGAAGTAGAATCAAAATAACAACATTTTATGATATATGACATCATAAAATGAAAATGTAGAAAGTGGAAATGTTTCACATCCTACTTTTCAATAATCTTTTTCCAAATGCAAAAAACAGTAGTACTGAATCTCATAATAGATAAAATGTACTGAGTAAAGAAAGAACAAGAATAAGAAAAAAATTGGGATTGGCAAAAAAAAAAAAAAAACGGAAGAAACAAAAGGAGACAAAAATAAATGAACTGAAAAATATAGAGGAGACAAATAAATAAGGTTAATAAAAATCAACGAACAGAAAAACTGATGAAAAAAAGGAAAAGAAAAGAAAAAAAAAAAAAAAAACGAACTTTCTAGTAATTTGTAGGGATAGAAGCGGTGTATTAAAATAAAAGTAACGAATTATAATTAACAAAATAATAAAATAGCAAACATCTGCATTTTTGGGAGTAAAAAGCTAAAATTGCTTAAGAAAAAAAAAAAGGGAAAAGAAATATCATTATCAGCATGATATAACATAACATAAAATATTCATAGGTGACAAAAAAAATGAATCTAATTTTATGAAATAAAAGATGAAAATTGGAAAAAAAAATTATAAAAACTGTTGTTATTTTTTGAAAAATTATTTTTATAAGAAAATAATAAAAAAATGCAAGCCAATTACAGTAAAAAAAAAAAAAAAAAAACAATGAAAAAATATATTGCAATAAACAAAGTTAACATATAGTAATCATATATTTGAATTATGAGGTTAATAATAAATTAAGGTAATAAAAAATAGATTAAAGATAAAAAAATAATAAATAATAATGAAAATAATCAGAGTCATGAAAGGAATGAAAAAATGTGAAACATATTAATGATTTGATAAGAATCACCCTTCTTTTATTTTATTTATTTATATTTATCGAAGTTGAAAAAAAATTGTTGCTTGATTGGATTGGATTGTTGAGTACTTAGTTCGTCAATGAGTTAATTATTTTTATTGGGGACATTAATTTATTATTTTATTGTTGAGGGTAAAATGAAAACCATAGTTAAATAACCTCCGTAATATATTTATGAATTAATAAATTAATGATTTTCTAAGTTAAAACAAAAAAAAATATACGGCTTCATTTAATGTTTTCGTTTGCGTAAACAGAAATGTATATTATTGTTAATAAACAAATGAAAAAAAAAAAAAAAAAACTTACTAAATTGGTTTAGTTTGTAGAGATAATATCTTAAATTCAAGAAGCGATAAACTAAACTTATTGCTTATATATAAATAAAAAAGTGGTAAATAAAAAAAAAAAAAAAACTGGTAATTAAAATATAATATCTGAAATATTGATGTTGTACTCTGTTACAACATTAAAGTTGAAGTTGATCAAAGTTTATTAAAAGAAATGATTTCTGCTGATTGAACCATTCCTTCAATTTCTTCTTCATCATCATAATCTTCATTTTCCGTCTGTTTTTGTTTAAGATCCTTTTTCTTTTCACATTGCTCTTCGGTTAATCCTATGTTTTCTATCTGTTCAATTATTTCATCAGTGTTCACCAAGTCATCAATTATTATACAACTTACCTATAAAAGAAAAGATAAAAAGAAAAAAAAAACAAAAAAAAATAAAAGTATACACAAAAAAAATATATAAAACGTATACAACCACAAAAAAAACAAAAAAAAAGAAACAAAGAAAGAAAAAGGAAAAGTGGGAAATAGAAAGTAAAACATAATAAGAAAAAGCTTATTTTTTAATGCTTAAAATGAATTCTTTACTTGTAATTTGAAAATTCCAAAAGCAAAAGGAAGCTTTTTATGAGCCGTTCCCCAAGTCAAACCTTCTATATTTATTTTTTTAACACTTTTTAAAACTTCATCTAAATCTGTATCTTCTCCAGAAGGTTTTATTTCAATAATCAATGACGATCTACATTATTTCGAAAAAAAAAAAGTAGCAATTTAAAATTATGTATACGACATCATATATACAACTATTGTTGTATATATAGCAATAAATAGATATAGTATATAGATAGATATAGATAGATAGAGATAATTGTTTTATTGCAGTTGTACAAAACATTTCAAAATTACTAGGTAATCTGCTATGTAAACTTATTTATTTATATATTTTTTTTTAAAAAAAACATTCAATATAATAATAACATTAATAATAATAAAAATATTAATAATAACAATAATAATAGGTTGAAAATGCAACTACTGTTACTAATATTAATAATATTACCAATAACAATAATAAGATTGATAAACACACATAAATGGTACATAGATTGTAGATGAAAAAGGAATAATCAATTCTAATCAAAATATTAGTTACAGTAAATTATTATAACACAATAAAATAAGATATAATATATAAAACAATATAATATAAAACAATATAATATAAAACAATATAATATAATATATAATATAGTTTTGTTCTTTTGTTTCCTTACTTATTTATAACTTCTTTTTTTCCTGATTTTCCTCCTTTTGCTGCTGGTACTGCTTTACCTTGGTCATCCCCACTAACATGGGCCATATAATAACACATAGGAATATATAATTCGTCGTATGTGTTTGCCATTTTCCTTTTACTTTTTTGATTTATATTAATATAAATATGTGTAATATTTATATATATTTATTAAATATCCTCTTTTTTTATTTTTTTAAAAGAATTGTTTTTCTATGCGTTGTTGTAAAAGAAATATAACCGATTGAACCAAGAACGTTGTTTAATATCGAAAAAAAACAGATTAATTTATTATAAAATAATTCACAACATTTCAATACAATTAAATACAATTCAATACAACTCAATACAATTCAATACAATATAATACAATACATACACATACTTTCTCAAAAACATATATTAACCATAACATATATATATATATATATATATGAATATGAATATATAGAAATATTCTGCATTTCTATTTTCTTAAAAATATTCGCATTTTTTAAAAGTTCTGGTAACATAAAACTTCATTTTTTTATTTTTTATTTTTTTCTTATATCCTATTGTTTTCACCCCTGATGAATAAATTTATTATTCTTTTTAATTAAATTTATATTAAACTAAAAAAAAAAAACTTGTTCATTGGAATTGTGATATATATCAAAAGAAAGAATAGGACAAAAAAGTGTATCCATATAAAACATATAACAAAACGGACGATAATATTTGTTAGATTCATCAAGTTTCAATTGTCAGTATCCCTGTGAAATCTTTTTATATCTCTTTTTTTTTTATGTTCTTTTTTTTTTTTTTTTTTTTTATTACATATCTCTTTTTTTTTATATCTCTTTTCTACCTGTCCTTTCTGTAACTACGAAAGCTTTCTTTAAGAGAATCACACTATGTCATTCAACATTTTGAAAATTATAAGGTAAAAGTAGAAGAATAGATAAAAAGAAAAAGAAAAATCGGAAATTTTTTTTTTTTTACAAAATGTGGTTCATGAAAAATGGTTAAATGAAAATAGAATAGAGTAACAATGGATGGATTCAAAATATAAGCAATTAAAATGAAATATTTTTTTTTGGTAGCATTTCATTTTTTGAAAATATGAAAAGTGATACACACTTTTTTTAAACATGTAACAATGAAACATTGCAATTAAAATATGTGACATTCATTTAACATTGATAAACGGCCCAATAAATGGTAATTGTGCTAAATTGAAATATTTTCTTTTTATATAATATTTTTGTTTTATATAATACGATGGTGTATATTCGCTCTTTTTCTTTTATAAGCAAAATTTATCAAAATGTTACAACTCTTTTTAAATCAAAGGATTTAGTAGCTTCCTTAAAAAGGAGGCAGGCTTAAAAAATAAGCGTGACATAAAAAGAAAATTTCCTTCTCTATAATTATCTATAATAATTATTTTCACTATTTAAATCGCTTCCCTTTCTTTTATGATAGGTTTCATCATAGTCGTGTTTCTGTTTTGTATGCAGCTTATCTTGATATTTATTCGAAAAGGAATGTTTTCTGCTCTTTTCTTCGTCGCTTTCTCTATATTTTTCTCTGTACTTATTT
This sequence comes from Haemoproteus tartakovskyi, assembly GCA_001625125.1. Classification (NCBI taxonomy): domain Eukaryota; phylum Apicomplexa; class Aconoidasida; order Haemosporida; family Haemoproteidae; genus Haemoproteus; species Haemoproteus tartakovskyi. Next base: position 9,325 of record LSRZ01000476.1, on the reverse strand, counting down.
TTATATTTATCTTTTCGTTTATCCCCCTTTAAAGTAGATTTTTCCTCACTATTTCTATTATAAGTATAGTGTGCTCTTTCCGTATTGTGCTTGTTTTTCAATACGTCTCTTTTGTGTTCATACCTTTCACGTTCTTTCATTTTTTCTTTTCTCTTCTCCATTTCTGACTCGTTCTGTTCTCTTATTTCCCCACTACCTTCGCTCTTTAATCTTTTTTTTATTTTTTCCTTCTCCTGTATCATTTTTCTTCTTTCGCCTGATCTCTCCCATTCCCTCTTTCTTTCCTTTTCCTTTTCCTTTTCCCACTCCCATTCTCTTTCTCTTTTTCTTTTTTCTCTTTAATTCTTTTTTTATTTCTATGCCTATGTCTATCCTCGTCACTATCTTTATCTTTAATCCTATCTCTATCTCGTTCCTTATTTTTATATTTATCTTTATCTATAATTATATCTCTATCTCGTTCCTTATTTTTATATTTATCTTTATCTGTAATCCTATCTCTTTCCTTATTCTTATATTTATCTTTATCTTTATTCTTATATGTATCCCTATTCTTATCCTTTTTCTTTTCGTTTTCGTTTTCTTTTTCGTTTTCTTTTTCTTTTTTTCTTTTCAAGAATTTTTCAAAACTCAATGTCCGCAATTCCTCTTCATCTGAAGCTTCAGTTTCTTCTGTATTATCATGAGAACCATCTTCTTTCGAATTCTGTTTTTTTCCCAAAATGTTGTAAACACCTATACCCCCACCTTCAGCTCCAGATGGTTTATACTCTTCTTTAGTACCGATATTCTGAAAAGAAGAAAGAAACAAACAAAAAAACCAAAAAAAAAAAATAATATATATATATATATATTGAACTAAAATAAAAAAAACACATAAAGAAAAAAAAGTGTTTAACGGAATAAAAATAAAAGGAAGAATAAAAAATCATAATGTATTATTTATAGTCTTGTTTTTTGTTTTTTGTACTTCGCTATTGGTATATTTTTTTGGAAGTCTATAATTCAAAACATGATCGACAACTAAAGGTCTATCTAAAAGTTTATATCCAATAAAATTGTCAACCGCCAATACAGTACTTCGTTGGTCTGCGTATGCCAAAAAACAGTATCCCTTTGATTCCCCTAAAACGAAAAAATGTGTAAATATAAGTAAGTACTAAAAGGACAAACTGAAAAAACGTAGTAATAAAAGATAATCAAAAAAAAAAAATGTTATGGTAAACAAAAAATGAAAATAATATATAAACATGTGTGTATCAATTATAAACATTCTAAAAAATTTTTTTTCTTTTTTTTTTGAGATCCCTTAGTACCTGTTTCTTCATCTCGAACTAAATTAATATCAATAGGTTCTCCAAATTGAGAAAACATTACAATAATATCTCCTTCTGTTACTTTTGCGTCTAAATTCCCTGCTCAATATGTATAATTAAAAACAAATTTCAGTTATATGAGAAATGGAAAATGGAAAATCATAAGTATAAAAGGTTGCCCCTTTTTTATGTTCAAAAGATGTTGTAATATACACTCTACTAATTTTTTGTTATTTTTTTTTTTTAATCTTGTCCATGTTACAATTTCTGTCCTTATGTTTTTTAAATGTTTTTCTCTCCATTTTAAAATAACATTACCTATATAAATATAACTGGAATTTCGGTACGTGTCATGCCAAGAACAATCTGTTTTATCTATATATTTAAGCGCATCTTCATTTAGTTTCTCAATACTCCTTATCTTATCAAATATTCCCATTCTGCATCAATTATAAACAAATCAAAAACCAAATTTTGTCCCAATCAGTGTAAGTATGTTAAATGGTTTCTTGTACCTTTTCTCATGAACATTTCTAATTGCCATCATCAGTAGAAACTGATTTTCATAAAACAGGCCGCTATAAATACGTTTTAGAAAAAAAATTCTACTTATATATAAAAAAAGAATCTCGATAGATACTCTACTTGTTCATTTTAATAAATATTGAAAATTAGTGATTCTCTCTTAAGTTTTTCTTCTTTTTTTTTTCTACATCAAAAAAAAAAGTGTAAAAAATTACATTATGAAAAAAAAAAATTCAAAAAAAAAAAAAAAAAAAAATGTAGAATATGACACTAATAAAAACTTTGAAAATGTTTTATAAAAAAAAATTGTAAATGTTAAAAATATGTTTTTTATAATACAATTAGTCTATTATACAAAAAAAGAACACATTCTTTTATATTTAAAATATATTTGTGCTTCTTTTTTTTTTTTCTTTTGTTGCAAATATTTTGTTTTGAACTTTAATGTTTTTTCTGTATATGAAAAAACAGTCTATAAAACGAAATATCAGTTACAAATATTTCTTTTAGTTATATATAAAATAACTTAACTAGTTCGCTAAATAACGAAAAAAGGTTTAGCATATTATAAAAAATATATATAAGTGTCTTGAAAAATTAAAGAATTGAAAAGCAATTTTTCACGAGTATGCATATATAAGCATCAGGTGAAAAAAAAGATAAAGGAAATAATTTAAAAACGAAAAAAGAAAAAAGAAAAAAGAAAAAGAGAAATTGAAAAAATAACACGTAGGTATATACAACGTTTTCAATTTTCTTTTATAATAAAATCATACATATTCAATAAATGAATTAAAATCATCAAAAAAAAAATTACGAAAAAAAATTATCAACTTTAAAAAATTAAAGAAAGGGTGGATAAGCGTGGATAAGAGTGGATAAAGATGAATAAGAAAGATTTTTTTTTTCTTTTCTAATTTAACAAAAAAAGAAAAAAAAAAGTTCTTCAAAACATAATGTGTTTAATGTATATACTTTTCACATTATATAAAAACTTAATAATTATATTTTTTTTTCTTCTTTTTTTATCAAAAAAGTTTCCAGTACTATATGTGCTTAAAAACATTAAATCGGTTATGATTTCTTTAAAAAATTAATTACATATATATTATATATATATATATATATTACATACACATTCATCTTAGATGTTGAACATGTATTTAATTTGTCCAATTCAATTTTTCATTTTTCTTTTTTTTGGTTTCAAAATACTAACTTCTTTATATTCATGCTTTGTGTTTATATTATTATCCAAAGAGAATTTTCTCTTATTTTCTTTTAAATCTTCAATATGATTTACTAACTGATTACTGCACGAATGTCTCACAACATTTCCAACGACTTCTTTACTTTTGGTGGTCACAAAAGAATTCCCAGATGAGGAGCTAGTATTACTTGAGTTTTTTCTCCTAAGGGTTTCTGCATCACACAATTGATCTGTATGTTCTGATATCATAGTACCATCATGGACCTGATCAGAAGGTTCCGATTTTTCTGTAACTTTCATATCTTCTACGTTTTTCGTGTCTGTTGCATATTCTATACACTTCACGGTTTCACTTTTCTGTGCATTCTCATTGTCTACTACCACTGTTTTTTCACATTTGGTTCCTTCCTTAACGAAATTTCCCTGTACTAATTCTTTTCCTTCTTCATCGTTCTTTTCTTTTATCTTTGTTTCTTTCGGATTATTTTCCATTTTTTCCGATTCCTGTTCCATCCTTTCTTTTTCAGAAATTGGATAATTTATTTTATCTGTATTTTTTATCTTTTCATCATCGTCATTTATTATAATAATGGATTCTTTACCTCCCCCTTTGTTTACAACAATCTCATGTTGAATACCGTTTTTGCTAATGCCCTTCTTTCTGTTTAAAAAACAAGTAGTTCTACCCACTCCTTCTTGATCCTTACTTTTACTTCCTATTTTTTCATAGGTGTGATATTTTGTTTGCCGATTTTTGCCACTTTTCATTTTAGAGAATTCCTCTGTATAACCTTTTGCATATGTTTTCGTTTCATCTGTAATATGTTCTTCTGAATTTTTTATGTTTTTTTTTCTTTCATTCTCCTGATCAGTTAAGAGAGAAGATTTTTTATTCATATCTGTTGACATATCATGCTTTTCTGTTACATCTTCGTTGCTGTTTTTTGTTACATGTGATGTGTTATTTTTTAAAACGGACATATTTCTGCTATTTGACATTTCTTTATTTCTTAATTCATTTGTCATTTCTCTGGATGGTAATTTACTGGACACTGTAATTGTACCATGACTGGAAGATGTTACAGTTGACACGGGTATGTTAGCAGAAACATTTGAAGAAGGTGCATTACTTACAACTGTTTGCTCTATATGAAAATTACCTACATATGTATCTCTTCCAGCTTCACCAGTACCAACAGAACCACCAGTATTAACAGCACTACCAGAACTATCAACATCACCACTATAACTATGTTTATTTTTGTAATTCTGATTGTTCAGATAATCGAGATTGTTATCAAGAATAATCTGTACATCGAGACCGTCACGTTGAGTATGGTTCGGATTTGGGTTAAGGTTGTAATTCTGATTGTTGGCATTAGTGGAATGAATAAAAATATTATCTACAGGAACTTGGTTTTCTATTTCGTTTAGAATGCTACAAGTTGTATTCGGTAATATGTGCAAATTCGTATTCGGAACCGAATCGAGAATACTAAAAAAATTGTGCTCATCTTCATTATCAAAATCTGTTACCTTTTTTTTTAATTTTTCCAATTGTACTTTAATAAGTTGTTCATGAAGACAAATTTTTTGTTTTAATTCCAACACATGTAAATTGTCTATAGTATTTTCTTTTTCTTGATAACATAAAAGGGCACTTTTATAAAATTTAAATAATTCCGATAAATCAGAAAATGTCGTTTTTAAATTCTTATATTTTGTTAATAGCTCGTTATATTCTCTTTGTAAAGTTTCACTTTTTTTTAAAATCTTTTCCAACTCACTTTCCTTATTATCACTCGTATGTACCGTTGCACATAATTTTATATTTCTCGCCCGAAAAGCGTATTTCAAAGTATTGTTCGATTCTTGAAAAGATTTTCGAGAAGGGTTAATATTGGCTATCATTACAACTAAGCAATTCCCTTCAAGCGAGTTTTTTAATAAATGGGTTAATTTACTATCTCTGTATTTTACTCGCACTTTTGAAACACTTTTATTAGATGCCAAAGAATTTATACAATTTGCTAAAGCTAATAAAGACTGATTAATAAAAGATCCCTCTTTAAATCGTTCCCCTTTATTAGATGTAGCACTGGCTCTTTCAGAACCTGCCAAATCGACAAAACACAATTTAGCTTTATAAGTAACAATATTCATATGTTCATCCAAAGTTTCATTTGTCACATAAATTTGTAAAATAGCGTGAGATCTACTAGACACTTTGTTTGCTCGCGTTGGTGACATTTTTCGATTTTTTACTCCTTCAGTGATTAATGCCATTGCTTCTTCGTAACTATGTACTTCTCTTTCACATAAATTATTTACTTTCACTTCAGCAACATCTTCCTGCACTTCAAGTGGTTTTTTTTTATCTCTTTCTAACAAATCACGAATTGTTTCATTATACACTTCTAAAAAACTTACTACCACTTTGATACTTTTACAATTCTTTTTTTTTATTAATGTGAATAATTCTAAAAGAGACAACTGAACAATTCCATTCTGATTTTTGTCATCTAGCATTGTATATGTTTTACCTGATCCAGTAGCTCCATAAGCAAAAACAGTACAGTTAATTCCTTCGAACACATGCGGTATCAAAGGCTTAGCTGTTTCTTGAAACACTTCATCTTGAGATGCATTTACATCAAACACTACATCAAATACGTAAGTAGACTGTTTCTTTTTCTGGGATAATAAATAACTTTCTTTTTCATTCTCTTTTTCAATTAATACATATTTTTTGTTAAATATTGTAACGATACTTTCTTTTGGTTCTTCTATAGGTCTTATTCTCACAGCTACTCGAACATTAGAAAAAGCGTTTAAGTTATTCAATACAGTATTCGTTTCTCTTCTCTTTGCATTGCGATTATTCGTATTATTGCTTGTATCGCTATTCAGAATACTATGTATATTTATTTGGGGTATATATATACTATCGTAAATATTTTTAGATGTAAGCGGATATTCTGCTATAGTACTTAAATAAGATTTTCGTTTCCCTTTCATTAAAGTCTTGGTGCCGATACTGCTGTTTCCTCGACCCAATGACGAATTCGTATCACTCCTTCCTCCTTTTAATTGAACCCCCTCATTATTCACTACGTTTTTCGAACCAATGGCATTAATGCCACTTCCATCATTTCGGTTTTCATTTCGAATAGATATTACAGCTTTTCCCTTCCGTCCCCAATTAACAGGTCTTTTCGTTATAGCACAATCTATAGAACTCGTTGATGTAGCAGTTCCAGCAGTATTACCCCTTACACGAATTCCTCTTGTTAATTCTTTTTCCCTTACATTATTAGCATGTATACTATCATTCATTTCATTCCAATTTTTCACTTCGTTACACTTTTTCATTGCAGTATCATCATCTAAAGGATTTCCTGTATGTAGTACTATCTCATTTTGTTGACGGATACTTTTTCTTTTGTTAATAAAATTCTCTTCGTTGGTAGCAATAGAAAAAAACGGATCTCCTACATATCCACCTTTCCTCTTATTACTGATATGGATATTTTCTCCAACACCTGTTTTATTATGTTGTATTGGATTTCTCTCTTTAGAATTTTCCAACCTATGTTCTTTTCTTCGATTCCCCTTACTACTATTGCTACTACTACGGATAGCGTTGTTTTGTAAAATAAGACTTCCACTGTTCTTCACGATTGGAGCCCTTTTCTTATTTAATGCTATATATTGCTTTGCAGGAACATGTACATCATTCACACGACTTTCTTTGTTTCTCTCTTCCCTAACTCGAATTGGCTCTTTGTTGTTCATCTTCTGCTTTTATCTTGTGCTATTATACATTCGCAGCAGCTTGCTATTTCTTCTCATTCCCCTTTTCTTCGTTTCATGCACAAATGGGTAAAAAAGTGTGGGAAGAACAAAAAAAAAAAAAAAAAAACCAACGTATAAAGCAGAAAAGAACAGAAAAAAAAAAGACAAAACGGGGTTCAAAAAAATAGGGGAATTAAAGGAAAAAAGGAGGCAAAAACGAAAAGAAAAAGATCAGCAAAAATGAAAAAAAAAAAAAAAAAAACTTCAATTGATAATGCTTCTAACAAAAATTAACAAATTTTCAAACGGATACATTTTAAAATGAAGGAAAACTGTTTTCGACAAAAATGGTAAAAACAAAAGAAATTGGGAAATTACTCGACCATTAAAAACGAATAAATAACGCTCTTCAGATAAAAATTTAAAAAAAGGAAATAGCAGAAAAGAAAAGATAAGAAAAGAAAAAGGAAAAGAACAAAAAAAAAAAAAAAGAAAAGTAGAAGAAAAAGGTAAAAAAAAAAAAAAAAAAATAAGAGAAAAAAAAAAGAAAGAAGGAAATACGTAAAACGTTAACAAAAAACTCATATAGAAATAGAGTTCAAAGAAAATATATATATGGGTCTAATGCACATTACTACAAACAATGAATAAACAATTTTATAAGGAAAAAGAGATTTGCCCGTTCAAAGTGGAAGCATTATCCATAAGGAAATATTCAACAGAAGGACATACACATATATTCTTTATTTAATATTCTTCTATTTCTGATATCCTTTGTACTTTTATTTTTTGTAGTTTAAGATTCATAAACAACGAAACAACACACCACCAATAATGTTTCTCGTTTTTTCTATATCCTCTTTAATAAAGAAATCACAAAAAAAATATGTAACTATAAAGAATCCAATTTATAACTATTTATAAATATATTACTCTTGTACAAATATGAATCCAATATTAAGGTAATTTAAAAAGCTTTGCATTTATTAACAAAAACGGTCTTCTTTATCCCAATCGGAATTATCATCTGAAACTTTGTTTGAGAAATAAATAAATAAGCGTGTTTTTATATGAGGTAAGATACTGATCCTTGAAAAACTCGAATTCGAAGAAAAGCATTCAACAATACAGTTCAAAATTTTCAAAATGTGTACTAACGAATTCAAGTAAAAAAAAAAAAAAAAAAAAAAAAAAGGGAAAGTGTGTATACAAGAATACTGCTATTCACACAGCTTCTTTTATATATAAAAAGAGACTACTATATCAATAATAAAGTATAATATTCTATTTTTATATTTTCCTCTGTTCTCTATTTTCTTTTCCTTTGCGCATCGTTCGAATTTTTATTTTCTCTAGCTCTTTTTAAAATCTAGGGTTTAGTAATACCTATAAATGTGCTATGCACATACCCGTTTCATGTTTTGTTTATATTTTATATAATATAATAGTACTACTTCTGTTGATATTTACACGTATGTTAATTTTACTTTATCGTATCCATTTTACTATCTTTCAATTAAGGTTTTATTCTTTCTTCTCGTGAAATTAGTCATTTTTATATCTTGTTATATATATTTATACTCACCATTTCAAATAAATTTAAAAAAAAAAAAACATTTGGTTTTAACTTCTAGTATTATATTATTGGCGTTTATCATTATTATTATTAGTGTTATTTCTAATTAATACTATTCTAAAGATTAAAAAAAATTATAAATTTCATCGGAACTAGACGTTTCTAAAAAACGAGGTACTCTTAATCATTATTGCAGTAAAAAACAGAAAAATATAAACATATATATATTAAAGCTTCAAAAACTTTCAAGCCTATTCTTAAAAATTATACATAGTTTTTATATAATCACAATAATAATAATAAAAATAATAATAATATTAATAATATTAGCAATATCTTTTTTCTTTTATGGGAATAAAAATGATAAAGAAAGAAAACACAAAAAATTTTTCAGCATTCCTTTTTTTTTTTTCTTCTAATATTCATATCTTCTCCAAACGTGCGTCGGCACAACTTGAGTGTTTTTATATTTGTTTCGTTACTGTTTGTTATATCAACAATAATTATCCAGATAACACATATTATTATTATTTATTATTATTATTTATTTTTATTATTTATTTTTATTAATTATTATTATTATTTATTATTATTATTATTATGCATATATGACAGAAAATATATTTCGCTATTTAAAATAAAAGTAAAAAATATTTCATTTTAAAGATTTATCTAAACAGAAAACAAAATTAATTATAACAGTATAAAGAGTACAAAAAAATTACATCAAGAATTTTATAAATATCATTTAAAAATAAAAAGAAACACAAAATGAAATACTATCTATAAAAAATGAAAAAGATGAAAAAAGAAAAAACAAATCCTATATGTTATTAATTTTTTTTAAGATGCTTTATATTTTGTATATTTTCATTAGCATTGTGAATCTTAAAAAAAAAAAAA
>LSRZ01000475.1:3782-14045 GCA_001625125.1 Haemoproteus tartakovskyi | reverse complement strand
AAATTTTTTAATTTAAGTAATATATAAATAACTCCTTGTGGATCTTAAAAAAAAAAATGAACAAAAAACATATAAAGAACTTGTAAATCATACCTAAAATATGTTTTATAGATGTATATGTTTATGTTTTTATTTAAAAGTCCACTTTTCAACTATTTACATGAACTATGATTTTTTTAACACACTGAGTTCGTTATTCCTTTTGCACTATAGCTCCTTTGGACTTTGTACCTTTCTCAAAAAAAATAGTAATACATTATAATCAACAGCTGGTTTTTCGTTGAAATCACAGATAACGAATTTTTAGTTTTTATAAATTTGCTCTCTTATATAAAAAGACTAAGGAAATATATCATTTCAAAAAATATATTTATATAATACAATCATTTATAAAAATGCAAGAATTTGTAGATATAAGGTACATGGATCTACAATAATGAAATCGTTTTTTCATATTTCTAAAAAGTGACATAATCAACAATTTTCTTACGTTATTTTTTTTATTTTTAAACGGAAAAATAAATCGCGCTTTTTAAAATAAAACATGCTCATCATATGACAAACTGACATTTTTTTTTCCTTTTTTCTTTATGTAAGCTACTTGCTACTTTATGAAACGTACCCATCCGAATTTAATCCTATTCAAAAATATATCATATGTTTAATTATTATACATAAAAATGTTAAGTGAAAAGCAATCACAAGAAAATAAAATAAAAATAGAGTCATGATAGAGAATCTATTACTCTAATACGTTGCTCTTTACTCATAATGATGTATCATATCCGTTCAAAATAATACCAACTGCTACAGGTATGTTACTGCATTTTAGGGATTTTATTTTTTCTTTTCTTAATGTATTGAATTAATATTTAAGTTTTTTTTTTTTTTCTTTTAATGTAAACATATGTCGCACTTTGTAAAATATAACATGCGAATCATGTGAAAAGATGATATATATTTTTAGTTTTTTTTTTAACAAAGGAAGCGTCAATATAAGATATGCTTCAAACGTAGTTAAGCATATTTTTTCCAGTTTTAATAAATGTTGAAACATTTCATTTTTTAAAACAAGAAAATTGTTTTTGTACTTTTTTTGTTATATCCCGTTCCTTCCTTTCTTTTGCTTTTGTTTCCTGTGCTTTTTTTTCCTATGCTTTTTTTTCCTATGCTTTTTTTTCCTATGCTTTTTTTTCCTGTGCTTTTTTTTCCTGTGCCTTTTTTTCTTGTGTGTTTTTTTCCTTTGCTTTTCTTTCCTTTTATTTTATTTAATATAATATGCTGTAATTTTATATAACTACATATTTATATTTCTTTCATATATAAAATCACGAAATCCTTTGGATTTGGAACATTTGAATCATTTTTCCACAGGTCGCGTTCCAATATGTAAACATAAAAATACTTGAACGTAATAATACATAAAAAAAATTGTAATGAAATCATGATATGCATATATAATTTATTTTTCATGAATGAATGCTTAAAAATAAAAAGGAACTCTTCGTTCATTTATACATATTTAAAAACTAAATAAATAAATAAGTAAATATTCGGGCATTAGCTGAGAAATATTTGAACATTCACATAAAATGTTCCAGCGAAAATGTTTAAATATAGACATTCGAAAAATTTAATATAAGTATTTAATCATTTATCTATGAACTGTCATGTTTCATTTCATACTCCTCTATTCATGAATAACTAAATTATTGTAAACATATTACATATTATATACATATATATTGTACGTATACATATTATATACACATATTATATACACACATATTATATACACAGATTATATACATACATATATGTATACATATTATATACATACATATTACACATATATTTAAATAATAATTACATCTTCTTCATTTTTTATACATCCATAGATACTTGTAGATTATTCCATATATTTTTATTTATAATTCTTTACATAAACATGTACCTTTTTCTGTTTTACTGATCACGAATCACAAGTAGCTTCACCAACATCCTTTTATTGTTTTCTTTCTCTTTTATCACAACAAAAACGCTTAGACTTTTTAATTGCTAGTTCTGTGTTCATTAAAAATCCCCAAAAAATTTATATAAAAAAAATAAAAAATCAAGAACAAAACGATTATTTAAAATGATAAGAAAAAGGATTAAAATAAATATTTATTACGGTGAAAAATTCCCTATTATGTGCAAAACGTTGTACAATGTTGGTGTATATGCAGCTTTGGATGTAAAAGTATTAAGAGCAAGGAAATTATTACAACAACAAAAAATTGAACAACAAAAACAAGAGGAACAGAAACAAAAGGAACAAAAACAAGAGGAATTAAAGGAAATAAAAGAACCAAAAGAAGAAAAAGAAAACGTTGAAGTGTTGACAGAAACAAAAAAAGAAAAAAAAAACGTTGAAGTGTTGGCAGAAACAAAAGAAGAAAAAGAAAACGCTGAAGTGTTGGCAGAAACAAAAAAAGAAAAAGAAAACGTTGAAGTGTTGGCAGAAACAAATAACGTAGTCAGCGATCAAGCAAAACAAACTGAAGAGTCCAATGGAATTGTAATTGAAGGATTACAAGTAGAAGAAACGAGCGGCGGGGAAATCAAATTGGATTATAATTCTGACGAATCGGATGATGAAATAATTGATCCGAGAGGAATAATAGAATTCTTGCGATGTAGAAACATAGAAGATATAAAAGTAGAATTTGTAAGTAGAATTGACCCAAGTTTGAAAACATCTTATTTTACCCATGATAAATGTTTTGTAATTGTATTAGATCGCTTTTTAGGAACTCATATGTATGACTATATTGATCCAGCAGATGTCTCAAATACTATTTCATCTCTTGATTTCGATACCGTATTTGGTCAATCACGTTATGATGATTGGGTTGATTTTATGAGCAGAAAAAATTTGAACATAGAAATTAAGAGTGTTTGTATATTTTTAAATAAACATTTATGTTTAAGAACTTTTCTTTGTGGAAACAACTTTACTTTAGCAGATATATATATGTTTTACGAAATGTTTATTTATTTTAGGATAACTAGCCCATTGTCACAAGTGTACATGCCTATGTTTCCAAATGTAACTAGATGGTTCAGTTTAATTACACAATTAACACGTTGTGAATATGACCCAGATGTAGTCTTTCATATGGAAAGACTTTGCATGAAATTACAAAATAATGTGAACGCAATGAATCCATCGAATGAATTAAACGTGGACGCAGCAGGAAGAAGAAGTAAAAATATAGCAACTTCTTATGTAGGAAAATTGCAAAATGCACAACCAGGAAAAGTAGTAACTAGATTTCCACCAGAACCATCAGGATTTTTACACATTGGACATTTAAAGGCAGCTTATCTTAATAGTTATTATGCTAAGTATTATGAAGGAAAAATGCTACTTCGATTTGATGACACTAATCCAGTGTTAGAAGATATAAAATACGAAAATGCCATTATAGAAGACTTGAAAGAGTTAGGATTAGAATATGAAAAAGTAAGTTACACTTCGCAATATTTTGATTTATTAGAGGAGTATTGTATCAAATTAATTAAAATGGGAAAAGCTTATGCAGATGACACCGATGTTGATACAATGAGACAACAGAGGGGAGAAGGAATTGAATCCGTACATAGAAACCGACATGTCAAAGAGAGTCTTGACATATTTGAAGAAATGAAAAAAGGAACAGACATTGGACAAAAAAATTGTATAAGAGCTAGAATGAATATGAAAAGTAAAAACAAATGTATGAGAGACCCTGTCATATATAGGTGTATTGTAGATGTCCCACATCATAAATATGAATTCAAATATAAATGCTATCCAACTTATGATTTTGCTTGCCCTATAATAGATTCCATTGAAGGAATAACTCATGCACTCAGAACAAATGAATATAGTGATAGAATAGAACAATACAACTGGGTTTTAAAAACACTGGACTTAAAACATGTACATATTTATGAATTCAGCAGAATCAGCTTTGTAAGAACTGTCATGTCGAAGAGAAAATTAAAATGGTTTGTGGAAAATAATATAGTTGAAGGTTGGGATGATCCCAGAATGCCAACTATTAGAGGTATCCTAAGAAGAGGTTTATGTAAAGAAGCTTTATTTCAATTCATATTAGAACAAGGACCTTCAAAAGCAGGAAATTTAATGCAGTGGGATAAATTGTGGGCTATAAATAAACAATTAATGGATCCATTTATTCCCAGATATTCAGCCGTCAGTAAAAAAGGAGTACACATTACACTTAAGGATTTAGATGCAACTGTGGTAGAAATGGACAGATACTTACATATGAAAAATCCCTTTTTAGGACAATGCAAACTCTTCTACACAAATGATATTCTCATAGATGTTGAAGATGCAGAAACTTTGACACCAGGAGAAGAAATCACAATAATCAAATTAGGAAACATTATTATAGAAGATATTATAAAAGAAAATGAGAATACAAAAGAGGAAAAGGAAACAGAAAAAATGAAAATAACAGCAGTTACGAATTTTAATGGAGATTATAAAAAAACAAAAAAAAAATACATTGGATTCCTTTCATTCCCGATAAACTGGTGCACTGCATTTTATATGAATATGATCACCTAATTACGGTGGATAAGCTAGATCCAGATGTATCCGACTGGAAAACATTTGTGAATTATAACAGTAAACATGAGACACATGTTTATGCGGAACCAGAATTTATTCATGTAAAAGTAAAAGATAAGTTACAATTCGAAAGAAGAGGTTATTTTATTGTGGATTCTATTGTAAACGGTGTATACCACTTAATTAAAATTCCCGACGGAAAATCGAAAAACATGTCTATTATCAGTTCAAAGGTTGATGCAAAAAATTTGGCTGGCACCAAAGATAAAGAAAAAGGAGACTCTGGAAAAAAAGAGAATTAAACAGGACTCATAAAAAAATATATAAAAAGAAACTTTTCTAAAAATACCATAAAAACGGTGATCACACTTTATTTTACGTTTTTATTTTTTTTTTTACATTTGTGTTATATAAATAATTTTATGCTCATTTTTTTGCCATCTAACTGTTTTCTTTCGCTGGAATTCGTTATATATCATGTATACATAACAATACTATAAATTTTCTTTAATCGATATGTGTATAATATATATATATGTTCCCATTAAGTGGTTTTTTTTTTTTTTTTTTTTTTTGTACTTTAACTACGCACGTTTCTTTAGTGGATATATATGTATATATCTATATACGTACAAATATACATACCTACACACGTATATACCTAGAAACATATATATCTACAAATATACATACCTACAAAAATACATACCTACACACATACATACATATGTACAAATATACATACGTACAAATATACATACCTACACATCTACATACTTACACATATACATACGTACAAATATACATACCTACACACCTACCTAATTATTATAATGAATACAATTACGTGTAATAATAATGGCTGTGATATCAATAATAATAATGATAATGCTGATAATAACAATGATAATAGTAATGCTCGTTTTATTCATATTATAAGTTCCATATTTACATGCATCTATCATTTTCTGTGTTCGCCTCTTTTATAACATCAAATTTTTTTATAAAATCGAACTTTTCCTAACAGCATACACTTACATTAATAAAATTTAAACAAGTAACTTACGTTCTTGTTATTTCTACTAATTCGTCATAAGTAATTTATTTCAGTTGATGTCTCCCAAAATAAAGAATTTATAGAAAAAAAACACGAAACAAAATTGACGTGATATTGCAAAACATATATTTTAAAAACGTTTATTATATAATGAGACACAATATATATAATGAGACAAAATATATATATTGAGACTTCAAGTGTTTGCTTTGGTAAACCCAATAGATTCAACTATAAATTTATATTTTTTTAGTTATAGATATATATTTATTTCTTTATATATGAATCATATGCTCACACGCCAAAAAAAAAAAAGAAGTAGCGCTTAGTTCCCCTTCCTACTAAAAAAAAAAAAAAAAAACGAAAAAAAATGTTTGAAGCGTTTTCTTATTTATTTTTCACATCTATTATAAATTAGAATTTTATTGCTTAATTTTATTTTTAGTTCTAATAAAAAAACGTTTTAACTTTGTTAATTCGTTTTATTTTTCTTTTCATATATTTTTTTTAAATATGTTTGTATTTTCTTTCTTTTCATCTCTTTTATTTTTTTTTAATTTCTTTTAAAATTTTTTTAATTTCCTTCTTTCGAAATTCACTTAAACCTTGCGTTTGTCTCCATCTTCCTTTTTGCTAAAAATGAATGATGATCGATTTTCACTTTCGGCATCATTTAATTCCCTTTACTCCAATGATGAGGAGAAATTACAGAAAAGGAGAAATAAAAAGAGAAATAAAGGAAAAGAAGTAAAAGTAGAAATTGAAAATGAAAATGAAAGTGTAAATAAAAATGAAAGTGCAAATAAAAATGAAAATGAAAATGAAAGTGAAAATGAAAGTGAAAATGAAAATGAAAAACAGAAAGAAGAGATATCTGTAAATAATTCGGAAGAAACATTTGAAAAGGGATATGAAGAAAAATTTGAAGAAAGATTTGCAGAAAGGTTTGAAGAAAGGAATGATAACAATATTGATAGCGTATTTGATAGTCTTTTTGAAAACAGTCATAAACTGCATTTTGACAGTAATAATGATGATAATAAGCTTGGTCTTCATTTTGGAGATCTATTTGAGAATCGTTTAGTCAATAAGTTTAAAGAAAGGTTTCAAAATAGTTTTGAGATTAATTTTAGAAAAAAGTTTGGAAATGGTTTAGAGAACAGCGGTGACAGTAGTTTGGAAAATAGGTCTGATGACAATAATTTTGAGAATAGGTATGATGACAATAGTTTTGAAAATAAACATGATGATAATATTTTGGAAAACAAGTCTGATGATAATAATTGTGAAAATAAACATGATGACACTAATTTTGAAAATATAGATGATAACAATAATTTTGAGAATAAACATGATGACACTAATTTTGAAAATATAGATGATAACAATAATTTTGAGAATAAACATGATGACACTAATTTTGAAAATATAGATGATAACAGTAATTTTGAGAATAGGTTTGATGACAATAATTTTGAAAATATAGATGATAACAATAATTTTGAGAATAGGTCTGATGACAATAATTTTGAAAATAGGTTTGATGACAATAATTTTGAAAATAAGCTTGATGACAGTAATTGTGAGAATATGTATGATGACAATAGTTTTGAACATAGATATGATGACAATAGTTTAGAACATAGATATGATGACACTAGTTTGGAACATAGATATGATGACACTAGTTTTGAAAATAAACACGATGGCAATAATTTTGAGAATAGGTTTCATGACAATAATTTTGAAAATAGGTTTCATGACAATAATTTTGAAAATAGGTTTGATGATAATAATTTTGAGAATAGGTTTCATGACAATAATTTTGAAAATAGGTTTCATGACAATAATTCTCGAGAAGAAGGGGAAAGTGTGTCACAAACTGAAACTGTACATCGTTATCAAGACTGGTCTGATGATGATTATGAAGAAACAATTCGACATATACTAAAATTAAAAGAAGAGGAAAATGAATCAGAATGGAACAGCAGTTTGGGTGAAGTGGAAGATACAACAAAAGAAGATTATAAACAAAGATTGCAAGAAACAAAGAAAAGAAGAAGAGAAAAAAAGCGAAAAGAACAATTAGAAAAAGAATTAAAAGAAGGGAGAAAAATGACATTAGATGAAATACTAGAAGCTCAAATACCAGCATTTCCAAAAATGTATAATCTCTACCTAGTACGTGAAGATCGGGTGATGGCTGTTAATGAAAGAAATAAAGTCACAGGAAGCGAGTTACGAATTGTTATGAAAAGGCAAAACTTGTGGCATCGATATACAGCAGTATTTGTTTTTTCAAAAATGGGTGATGAATGGTTTATATATATTCATCGAAGATCACCAAATCGACGTTATTTTGCTTCGTACTATGCTGTAAATTTTGGAGGGGTTGTAGCAGATCGCGAATGTTATATATTCAATGCAGTTAAAGAATTATTTGAAGAAACAGGAATCGTTAAAAAAACTGCACAACTAGTAGAATTTGCTAGATATAGATGTGATCTGCCAACTGATAAAGCTTTTGTTCGATGTTACGTAAGCAAAAATTTCAACATTATAATATATATATATATATATATATATTTACATTTTTTTTTCTCCTTTTCTCGTTTCTTTACATGCTATTACTTTATTTTATTTTTTATCTGTTCTTTCTCTTTTTTTTGTAGGCTACTTGTATTGATGCTTACACCAATCCTACTCCTCTAGCAAATGAAACGGAATATATTGTTCGATTACCTTATTTAGAATTAGACAGCTTTTTAGCTCAAGTGCATGTCATGCCTAAAAGTAAACTCATTTAAATAAAAACAAAAAAACAACGTGTTTCTATATTTTATAATTTGTTCTCCTTTCCCATATGTACTTGCCCATTTAGATAATTCAGCAGTTTCAATTCCTTGTAAACCACGATAATAATAAATTTCTGTTCATTTTTTATTGCAAATGGGAAAAGAAATTTATGTGGAGCTTTATATTGTACATGTTTCTTTGTATGTATTCTATCAGTAGAATGTTTATATATATAATATATATTTTAATGTTCGTTTTTTTTTTTTTTTTTTTTGTTTGTTGTTGTTGTTGTTGTTGTTGTTCGGTGGGAGCAGGTTTTATGATATATAATAAAGTAAAGCACATAATGACCGAAGAATTTTTAGGAAAAATTTACCATAGAGCTATGTGAAATCGTTCAAGCCTTTGTAGTTTATTTTTGATGACAAAATGCGACGAGAGACTTTTTTTTTTTTTGTTTTTTTTTTTTTTTTTTTTTTAAATACCTGTACTCTGTGTTTTTATATTTTATTTATATATTGTTACACCTATTAATTGAATATACATTTGCTTGATATTTTTTATAAAAAAATAAAACGTAGTGACACTTTTTTTCTTTTTTTGTTAACTAATATGCTTTTAACTGAAATAAAAAGAAACATACTAACTTAAAACTTTAAAACATTATAGAGAAAAAATTAATGGAAAATTGAATACACGTCTATATAATTTTTTTTTCTTTTTAAATATAACATTTATTACCTTTAAGAAAAGGGGTTTTATATAGTAGACAACAATGAAACTATTGTACGTATTTGACACCAGGTTTAGCATTTTCAATACGAAAGAACAAACTTATGTGTTTAAGTATTGGTCTTATTCATTACAAGATATTGTGAATAACAAAAAGTCAAGAGATATTAAATTCTGGCTTGTTTGTATAAGTACAAAAGAAATGAAAAAAAAAGTGCATCACAATCAAAAGAATCTAGTAGATTTCTGAATCTTTCAGAAAATTCCAAAAATTCACAAACGATATTTGTAAATCCTATTGATAACTACAATATTCCATTTATTTACAAAAAAAACATCATTTTTTGTAGACTTATTAGATTGTTTGGAATTACTACAATTTTCGGACATGTTTGATTATGAAAACATAAATGCAGCAATTGAAAAAATTTCTTATTGTTTTCATTTAAACAATAAAAAGGAACAAGAAAAAAAAAGTGACACGGATCCTTTACTGTCTTTTTTAAGAAATTCAGAAAGTTCGTATACAATACCCTTTGTGAATAATATAATTAAAAATGTCTATTTTCTTACAACAAAATATTTGTGTATGTATAATATTATGACAACAAATGTTTTATGTCTATATATATATATATATATATATTTTTTTTTCCTTTAAAAAACGTTTTTTCCAAATTATTTTGTTTTTGTTTTTAAACATAATGTATATATATATTTATATATACTTATATAATGACAACCTCGTTTTATGATATGTTATTATTATGTTTACATCTGTCCTATTGTTTATTAATCATTACATCTATATTCCCTTTTTTCTATCTTTCTTTTTTTTTCTTTTTTTTTTTTTCTTTTTTTTTTGTTTTTAAAGTTACACCTTAAATTAAGAGGATGTAACAAAATAATAATATTATCTTGTAACATTCCTTCTTGGATTGACAAAATATCGGAACTGAAAATAATTGGAGATTTGTTTCATACATACTCATGCGAGTTCCATTTTATCAACGGTATAAAAACAGGAATGTAACATAAAAGAAAATAAAAG
>LSRZ01000474.1:0-13383 GCA_001625125.1 Haemoproteus tartakovskyi | reverse complement strand
TTTTTCGTTTTTTTTCGTTTTTTTTTTTTTTGTTTTTTTTTTTTTTTTTTTTTTTTTTTTTTTTTTTGGGGAGGGGAGTTGGGCTTATCTCATTTATTTTGCGTTTCGTTGAATTTTATTAAAGTAACTTTGTTCGTGGTTCGTAAAAAAATTGCATTTTTCAAAAACCGAAACGGAAACGTAAAAAAATAAATAAATACTACCGAAACAGCAATAGCAACAGCAATAGCGCAACGACGGCGACAACACCAACAAAGCGTGCAGCTGTAACTGTAATTGCAAGTACGACACAAATGTCGACAAAATGCAACAGCACAATTGATAATCACATAGTATCATATACGATAGCAAAATATGAGAAATATTCCAAATCGTAGAAAATGAATAAATTATTAAATCTTGTAAACACGTGATTTTTTGTTTTGTTTTTTTTCCTTACTATTTATTTTTCATTTTTTCTTTTTTCTTTTTTATGTCCCATTGCTTGTCAACGCATGATGCAAACCAGCAAGATGTTTCTTATATGTCTTTCCTTTATGGGCGTTTCACTATTATATACTTATATATATGTACTTACGCATGAATCTGTCAATTACATGTAAACGTTTTTTTTTAATATATATATGTTACAGCTGTAATTTTTTTGTTTGTTCTAAACTTAGCCTTAATCTTAGCCGTTTGTGCTATTTTTCATTTTGTTTTTAAGCCGCTTCATTTTCTTTTAGAAACAATTCAATGAGCATATTCCGCAATCAAATATATTTTAATAGTTGCGTTTCGTAAGAGAACGGAAACCGATAACGCAAGGAAATACACTCTTTGCTTCATGTGAAGGTGATTTCAAACGGATTTCGTTTTACAAAAAAATAACGCACGGAAATGAAAACGTGGTAGAAAAACAAAAGTACGAAAACACAAAACGTACATGAATTTGTATAAAAGGAAGAATTAACATAAAACGAGTATTCAGATTGTTTATTCTTTTTTTTTTTTTTTTGATGAACACTCAGAAAAAAATCAAGAAGCTAACAAAGAATAAAAATATGAAAATTATTTTAAGGCAACTATGAATATTATGAAAGCTGAAACGAAAGAAGTAAGGCACAATCATGTGTCTATTGGTGGTGGGGAAAATGAAGAGAGCAATGAAAAACATAGAAAAAATGAGAGTAAAAACAACTGGTTCAATAAGAACAATGAAAACGACAAAGATCAAACAAAATATATAGAGATTGTTAATGGAGAAATCACCTGTGGATTTATACAAACACAAATTGATATACAAAAGAAAACAAAAGAAGAAAGAAATGAAAGTACCAGTAATGAAAAGCATGCAGGTTCGTTTAATGCAATCGGTGAAAACGTACGAAACATACCGTTAAAGGAAAATGAAAATCAACAACACGAAATAGGAAGTTACAGGGATTACAACGAAGAGGATAAAAAAAAAGAAACTGGAAAGAAAAGCAAGAAGAACAGACTGATGAGTCAACTATACGGCAGATCAATGAATCGGATGCCATTTTAAATGTTGGTGATCAATTAACAGATACGGTACAGGAGAAACAGAAGAATCACGAAATGGAATGTTTGAAAGAAAAAGCAGAGACAGAAGAACAGAAAAACGATAAGGAGGAAAAAAGAGAACATAAATTAAACAATGAAAAAAAAAACAATTATCAGAACACATGCAAGAAAAAATAAAATACATAGAAGGAGAAAAAGAAGAAGAAAAAAATAACAAAACGGAAATAGAAATGGAAAGGGACGACACAATGGAAATAGAAAAAGAAAAGAACGACACAATGGAAATAGAAAAAGAAAGGGACGACACAGTGGAAATAGAAAAGGAAAGGAATGACAAAATGGAAATAGAAAAGGATAAGGACGACAAAATGGAAATAAAAGAAGAAAGAGAAACAAAAAACAGAAACATAATGGAAAAAGAGAATAAGAGGACAATGAAAGAAGGTGATAATGAGGAAGAAAAAAACATCGAAAAAAAAAAAGAAAATCAAAATCAAGAAGAAGAAGAAGAAGAAGAACATATGGAAAATGTTCTTTTATTAGCGAATCAATATGTTGAGTGTGATGAACAAAAAACTCATGGAACGAAAGAACAGGAACAGCCTTTCAAAGATGAATGTAAAGAAAATGAGCACCCCACTAATAATATTAGTAGTAACGACATTGGCAAAGAAACCAACAATATAAGTAGTAGTAATACAAACAATGACCATAGCAATATTGGAAATGAGAACACCAATGTAGGAGATGAGTGCGAAGAAAACCAAGAAAAAAACTCTACTGAAAACGTTATGGAGCCGCCAATAAACAACTGTACTAAACTAGAAAATGAAAAAAATGATTGTAAAACAAATAACTCAGTAGTGACTCATGTATTTTTAGGAAACATTCCACCTAATATAAGTGATGAAAGATTAAAAAATGTTCTTGAAATTTTTGGATCCATAATGAATGTTGAATATAAATGGTCTGTTGCTAAGTGGTCCTATGCATTTGTTTCATTTTCAGATGAACAAGCAGCTACTAATGCTGTTCAAATATTAAATCAAAAAAAGTTTTTTGATAATTCACCTAATCATAAATTAATTTGTTTTATAGTTTCAAAACAAACGGCATTTAATAGTATAGTTCAAACAAAACGAGCAAATTTTTCTTTATTAAAAGATGGACCACCAGGTAAAAAATAAATAAATATATATATATATGTATACATATGTAATATAGTATAACGTAATATAAAATTGGACAATGAACAATTCATATTTTACATTATCATGTTTTCGTGTCTTATGTAACAACAGTTTCAATACTTTTTTTATTTTCCCTTTTTTATTTTCCCGTTTTTTTTTTTTTTTTTTTTTAAAGGTGCCAATTTATTTTTATATGGCATTCCCCTGACCTGGACGGAACTAAATTTGATCCAATTAGTAAATAAATATGGACATGTAGTGGGTTTACGTATACCTTATTCAAATAAAGAGAAAGAAAGAAATCAGATGAACCGAGGATTTGGTTTTGTTTCTTACGACAACAAGAAATCTGCCATTGATGCCTTTGAAGGACTATCTAAAATTTCTATTTCTGGAAAAGTGTTAAAAGTTCAATTAAAAAATGGGGAAGAGCATTTATTACCAGATGAACTAAAGATTATTTATAATAATGTAAATAGATTAAAAGATGGAATGACAAAAAGTTCACAAAGTTTTAGTAGTACTACGGACACTTTAAAGACAATGAATTCTTCAAATTCCACAGATGTAAAAGGAAATTCAAAAAAAAATGGTTGTAATATTTCTTTAGTGAAATTAGGATCTTTTGTGAAACAAGTAGGTGTGGGAACCACAGGGGCAATTGAGATAAATGTAGCTGTGGGAAAGGGAACATCAACAGAACTTAGGCAAGATCAAGATATGATAACAGAACAAAAACCTAATACAATACAAGATCCAAGGCAAGGACCAGAAATAGGACTAGGAGTAATAGGGCCAAGACTAGGTATGGAAATAGGAAGTACCGTAGGAAATATCAATGAAAACAGAATTAGAAACGAACTTATAGGAAACGGTACCAATAGTGATATTGCTCATATGTATAGTGTTAACAATGTTACTAATGTACCTATTAATGGTCTTATTAATGGTCCTTTTGTTGGTGAACAAATTGGAGTTAACTCAAGTGTAGGTTCTTTTCAATTTCACTGTCCCCCAAGAATCCCGGAAAAGTTAAAAGGTAAAAGAGAAGTAACAACTGTTGACACATGTATAGTAGATTATAACGGTAATATTAACATCCCAAATATTAATAATAATAATAATAATAATAATAATAACAGACTCCTATGTAATAATAACATCACAGATACTGTTAGTGCTACTCATATTTCCAGCAGTAGAAATAGTAGTAATAGTAACGGCAACACTAGTAGAGATCAAGGTCGAAAATCAGCAGTCATATATAATACCATGAATACTAATGGAGATTCCGAAAAGAGACAAAAATGGTTACTACGTGATCTAGAACTAAAACAAGCATACATCAATCAACTAGCAAAACTACCAAATGAAATTACCCATGAACAATCTTCTCTCACAAGTGCAGACAGTACTTTTACAAAATATAAAAAACATATGAATTACATGAATTTAGGGAATGATTATAGAACCATTGAACATCTACAGAATAAGAAACTAATGTTTAAGAATTTTAACCATCCATTAAATACATGTGAAATTGAAAATGGCAGAATTTCAGAAACCGAAAGAGCAAATCGAATTTGTTCCATACAACACAAGATGAATATTTTAAGAATGAATTCCCATCATTCCAATATACAACAACACATACATCCACAAATGCATAAATCAAATTCTTTTTGTATAAATAACAATGTGGACGTATATAATGCTGCAATGATTCCTTGGCATGGGTTAAGGGGATGTGTTATGACGGATAGCCATCTTAGTTGTCCTGCAACGAACAGATATAAACGAAGCGGTAGTGATACCAATAGGTCCGTCCTTAATTACAATGACATGCTCAATGAATACAATAAGCCAGATGGAGGCATGTGTAAGTCCATGGCAGTAGATGCTGCACCCCTTTATATGAACAAAGTTGGAAATGATTATACGAACAATGTACATAACAATATTCTGCAAGAACCTCACAAGTTTACTGAAGATAATACAAGGGGAAGACAACTTTCGAAAATGCTAGATTACAGAAATACACCCTCTATGTGCACAAAAATGCAATGTCGCATGGTTACAAAAGAATCTGAAACGGGAACGCGTAAGTTGGTAAACGCCAATCTAGAGGAAGGGATAAGAACAGGCGTAATAACGGAACGTCCATGGTGTCAGGAAAAGTGGAAGAATAATGACAAAAATGACACAGACGATTTACAAAATGAAAATCAGAAAATAGGGAATCGTTTTATAAAAAATGGTACAAATTTTACCAGTGTTGCAGACACTCCAAATGTTACGAATATTCCAAATGTTGAAAGTCATGCACATGCTGCAAATTTCTCGATTGGGCGCTCGGCATCAGGTATAGTCGAACCGCATAAAATCCCAGGAGGTTTTATCAAAGATATGTTCTTAAAGAGAAATGAAAATGAAGCAAAGTTAAGCGATGATGTTACAATATGCACCTTTCTCAATAATATATGGTACAACACCAATCACAGTACTGCTAGCAACAGTAGTACCATTTGTAACAGGAAAGAACTGATCGACCGAGGAATCAGTAACACGACGTGCGCTACATTGTGTCGCACCTTAAGTAACACAATGGCCACGACAACAGGCAATATGAAAATGTGTGGTAGTCGATTTAATGGCGTATGGCAAGAAAGAGACCGAGAGAGAAACAAAACAACGGACATTCTAGGATTTAATAGTGGTTTTGGAATGGGAACCAATAGTTTATTCAATGGGGAAAAAAAAGCGGCCTCCTTTACTAAAAGAGCAAGTTTGAATAATAATATCGGTTGTCCCACGGATATGGAAAATATCTATATGAACACATCGTATAATGAGAATCATGCAAATAGTTACAGAGGTAGTATGATCAAGGAAGAAAACGAAAACACGGTTGTAGATGCAGATACAAAGAATGTCGATAAAGAAAGTAACAGCACTGTGGATTTGTCTAATGATTTTTTTAAAAACAGTCGTAAAAGGGATGGAAGTTTCCACAGCCCACGCGAAAGTTCTGCAAAATATCACGTTCATAATTATTTTGAAAGAAATCAAAACGTTTTACAGTTTTTGAATAGTTACTCGGATGATGGTATGTTAAGAAGAGAAGACAAGCAAGAAGAAAATGGAAGTCATTGTGGACTTATAAATATGCAGTCTATTGAAAAACAGGAACAACAAATACGCAAAATGGAGAGTGAAGAAAAACACAAAGAAAATTGTGCAGAAAAAGAAAAAGAACAATGTGTTTTTGCAAGTGAGCAGGAAAACAAATTAAAATCTCAAGTTCCTAACAATTTTACCAATCTTAGGGAATACCGATCATGCTTATTAAACATGCTTATGAAAGAAAAAGACAATAATACAGGGAACAACAATACATTGATTAGCAACAATGGGGCCAACCATACAATGGTTCACAATACAATGGTCGACAACACAATGGTTAACAGCACAATGGTTAACAGCACAATGGTCAACAATACACCACTTAGCAATGAACTAGTACAAAATGGAAATGGAATTGTAAAAAATAGTAGAGACAATAATGATAAGGAAAAGGGTCTAGTCAGCTTCATGAACTCTCCTCTATATACTCGAAGTTTTTCAAATGTGCATAACAATGTGCTGGTAAATGATTCCTTTAATGATGTTAAGCAAAGAAGAAACTATACGTCGGCTATAGGACAAGCAAATATGAACAACATAACAGAACATTTAGCAAAAACAGATAGTCTCAATAATACTATAAATCCTTTACATATGGGAAATCCTGTGCACACTGTAAATCAGGTACATACTGTAAACCATATACATACTATAAATCATATACATACTATAAACCCTATACATTCTGTAAAAAATACAAATGATATAATGAATACTAATACATATACAAGAAGTCCATATATGGAAAGGGGGTGCAGTAACACCACTGATAATGGACCATATAATTTATCATATACCATATTTCAAAACCATGAAATGAAGAACATTAACAATTGTACTACTAATGCTACTCCTACTACATTTCCTGGAACATTTCCTACACCCGTAGAATTAAAGTCCATGTTGATATGTGATAAAACACTAGATCCTTCATATACAAAGAAAATACCAGTTCACAAAACTACTGAAATGGAAAAGGACTTGCGAACACATACATACAATAAAAATATGCTCTATCAGATGAAGTCCGATGTAAAAAACAATTTTTATGACAAATCTACAATATGGGGCAATTTAAGAGAAGATAATAACAATAATACAAATTATGTAACTAGTAATGACAACCGAAATGTGGAATTGTAAAGAACGGCAAAGAATAATAATCAAATCCATTATATGTACGTATGATGCTGATGGGTAAAAATAAGGTCGTAATACGTAATTATGTGAGAACAAGAAGAAGAAGAAGAAGAAGATGATGATGATGGTGAAAAAGATGATGATGATGATGAAAAAGATGATGAAAAAAGATGAAAAAAGATGATGAAAAAAGATGATGAAAAAAGATGAAAAAAAGATGATGAAAAAAAGATGAAAAAAAGATGATGAAAAAAAGATGAAAAAAAGATGATGAAAAAAAGATGATGAAAAAGAAGATGGAAAAAAAAAAATTGAACAAAAAAATGAACAACTCGAATTTTATAAGAATGATGCGAATGATGAGAATGGTGAGAATAATGGATGGAAAATGATATGCAAACTTAATTATTTTTGAAAGTAAAGAGAATGCTTAAATCAGAAAATTAAAAATTTAAAAGCCTCTAATAACTTTCATTAAAGTTTGTTTGATAAACACTGATTTCATTTTAAAATGATATAAAGAGTGTATTGTTTTAAAATGTACATGAGATTTAAGCCGGCTAATTCAATGCAAGGAAATAGAAAACAAAAAGAAAATAAAAAGAAAAGAAGAAAGGAAGAAGAAAACAAAAAGAATAAAAAAATAAAATAAGAAGAAAACGACAAAAAAAAATGAAAAGAAGATGACAAGAAAACAAGCAATGAAAAATATAATAAGTGAAGGAAAATGATTTGGGATAAAAATGTAATAAACAAAATGAACTGAAATCAAAAATTAAAGAGTAAGTAAAGAGGAAGTATTACTTGCACTATTATTTTTATTCCAGTGAAAAAGAATCGTCATTCATTTTTCGAAGACCATACAGTTCACATTCTATTCATTAATCAATATTTTGTTCAATATATATACAACACTTAAAGTATTAAATGAACATAACATGTATATTTTTATAAGTACCACATAATTGTGACATATTCATAGTGCAAGCATTTTGAACCTACTTACCGACCTTTACCCGCAGCTTATGAATAGGTACATAAAATAACATTCTACCCATTCATGTATGTCTTTGACAGTCTCTCATTTAATGTGTTACTTATTTGGAAAACATGCTCCTTTACTACCGTATATTTTATTTAAAAAAAAAAAAAAAAATGCAGAAACACAAGAGAGTTTAACGATCAAGACACAGAAAACGTTGAATACAAATAAAGAAGAGAGGAACAAAAGAAAACAGGAATTGAAAAGAAGAAAAGTATATAAAAGAAAAAAAAAGTTTAATTTCCGATAATCGACATAACCCTATAACTTAACTACCCGATGAAATATAATGCTTACAAATATGTATATATATATAGAGAGAGAGAGAGAGAGAAGTTATATAAATATGTAATGAAACTACTGAGTTTATTGGTTAATGTATATGAATAAATATGTTATAATTTAAAAATATATATATATTAAGAGAACAGAAGTAAAAACAAATTGTATGGTAATTTTGTAATATCAAAAATGTTTTTTTATATTATTTTATCCGTTTGTATAACTGAGTTGGAAAATGTTATTAATTTTTAAATAGAACGAATGCTAATATTTTATTTTTATTTTATTTTCTAATTACAACAATGAAATTTGTATTTTAAATTATATGGTATGTATAATTTTATTAATGAATTGTTACTAAGAACATAAAATATAATTCTTTTGTGTTCGTTCAATTTCTTTCATTTTTTTGTTTCTAATCTTTTGGATAGTTTTCCATTTTCTACCAATATATTATATGTTATATTTATCATTGCCGTTTTATACTCCTTTGTATTTATTATTTATTAATTTTTATCATTGTTATTATTATTCTTATTATTTTAATTATTAATAAAAATGCGAATAATATATATATATGTATATTATAGACATAAAGAGAGAGAGATAGAGATATAGAGAGAAAAGAAAAAAAAAGAAGATATATAGATTCTTTTGAATAAATGTCCGACTTGTTTAATTATTAATGTTTTCTTTTTTGACCTGTTTTAAAACTATTTAATTATATATACATTTAGTTTTTTTTTTTTTTTTTTGCATTTTACAAAATATGAAGATCATTCTGTTTTTTGTTTTATAATTGCAATAAACTGACTTTGTGTTATTTTACATGTTTTATCTTTTTATAAAAGTTTCTCCTAGTTATATATATATACATACTAAAGTGTTTTAACGACTATACATTTTTACTTCCGTATTTTATTATACCCCTCACATGTTTTGGTACATACTATTAAAATTGTAGTTTTACATTGAAACAACTTCTCTATAACATAATTCTATATCATATATCTGTCCCCATATAAATATATATATATATATTCCATTCTATTATTAATGTATATGTGTATTTTTGCACTCTCCGTATGTCTGTATATATGTTCAATATTTAGTATTTTTCCTTTGTTTCCTTGACATATATACTTATTTGTTTCTACATTTTTCTCTTTTATTTCCTTGTACGTTTGACGTTTTTTATAAAAAGAAAAAAAGCGTTTACAGCTGAATAGTTTTATTTTACTAAAATATGATATATAAATATACTGAATATGTGTGGATATTATGAATATAAGTTTTATATTTATATCATTATATTATTACTTATTTTATTTTGTTAACCTAAAACAAGTGTTTTTGTATGTACCTTAATTTCTTATCCTACCCGAAAAGATATATATATATATTTATTATATATACCTTCTTTGTTCCTGTTATCATTCCTTTTTTCTTTAGTTATTCCTTTTTTTTCTTTAGTTTTTTTTTTGCTATTATTATTCTCTTCATTTTATCTTTTAAAAATTTTAACAAATATATTATTAGAAGAATGCGTATTATTTACAACAAGAATATATCATTTATAGTACTGTGAATCATGTGAGTACTTGTTATATTTCGAAAAAGAACTTTTTTTTTCTTAGTTTGGGTTTTCCCCCTTTTCCGAATACGTTTTTGACACTCTGTTATATTTTTATTTCCATTTTTACCATCATTTTTAACATCATTTTTATTTGTGTCGTTATTTTTGTTTTCCTTGTAGTTTCACGTTTTTTTTTTTTTTTTTTTCTTTTTTTTTTTATTTAAAAATCACCAAACCATCTTATACTGTATCAGTATTGTAACCGAACGTACGTATGTACGTACTTACAATGTATTAAATACAACACAAATAAACCTTGAACTCGTACATACATACGTAAGTAGTTGGAGCATTCAAGTAAGCTAACACAGTAACCTATCTCTATATTGTCTATTTAAGTGCTTTTCTACCATTTCCATTTTCATAACTATTTCCACTACCATTACCATTAACATTTCCATAACCATTACCATTATCATAACCATTACCAATACCATAACCATTACCATTACACTATATAAAATATGTGTGCGCTTAACACTTTTTATTAGATAATCATAGATAAAAACATGACTATCATAAATAGTTCTGTTGTTTACATTGGTCAGCTATCCATATTCAGAACTTGTCTTTGTCTTTGTCTATTATAGTTTTTTTTTTTTTTTTTTTTGAATAATAATATACCGAAACCCAGAAAGACAAGACTGCAAAAAAAAAAAAAAAAATAAAAAAAATAAATAAAAATAAATATACTGATACTGTTATTTTATCGTTTGAAAATGGTTAGGAGTAGTATATAGTTGGTTCTTCTGACAAAAAGCATAAAGTCACTTAAATAAAGAAATGAAGAAAAGATGAGAATAAAAAGAGAAAAATGAGATAAAAGAAATAAAATATATGTAATTTAACAAATGAACAGTAAGAAATCATGAAACGTTTTACATAAATACTATATACAGTATATAATGGATACGTACTATTGCTTCCAAAAAAAAAATTAATTTAAACACATATACATACATATATATATATATAGATATAATTTTGTATACAAAATTTTCTTCGACTTAATTTTGTTTTTATTCTTTGTGTGATATTTGTATAATATCCTTTGTATATACGGATTTATGTTTTGTGCTTTTAATAATTTTGGCAACAAGAGGAGTATCTTTTTTGGAATTAACATAATAAGCAAAATGTTTTGAACCTGTTCCACTATCAAAACCAAAATAAAAAGATTTTGAACCAAAAAAAGCTTTCCCTCCTTTTTTTAAACAAGTTTCTAAAATATGTAATAGAGAATTATAATTTTCATATCTATATAAAATCTCATTTCCAAATATATAGTCAAACGACAGTAATTTCTTTTCTTCTAATTTCTCATTCAATTCATCCCATGATTTATTAATTATAAAACATTTTGTTTTCTTATTTTTAATTTTCATAAAACTGGCATTCTCTTTTAATTGTTCTTTTTTTAATTCCAGATTTAAATTTTGTTTTATATTAGGCAATAACACATCATTTATTACCTCCTTATTAAATTCTTGAAAAACTACGGTTCCTTTATTTTGTAATATATATATTCCAATTAACCCACTACCACATCCTAATTCTAAAACACGTTTTTTTTGAAATACTAAATTTTCCTTATATATAAATTTTAACATTTCCCACGTACATTCCCATATTGTATATCCACCCTCATATTTATTCCATTTTACTAATTTTCTCTGTTTTTTCTTGTTTACACAAAAGTTCTGTAAAATAATTGGACTTCTTACTTTTCCATTTTTATCGTCATTAGTTTTATCTTCATTTATAGCTTTCTGTTTCTTATGCTTATTACGTTTCTTATTTTTTTCCTTTTCTCCTATTGCTTTTTTATTAAGGGAAATTTTTTTTCCTCTCTTTTTTTCCCATTTTTCAAATTCTTCCTTTTCATTTAAAAAGTAAGTTTCAAATATTCTCTCTTTTTTTCTCCCTTTCCTTGTTCTTATCTTAGTATCGGTTTCCGCCTCTGTCCTTGTCACTTCAGTTATTTTCTCCTTTTCTTTACTCTCCAGTTTTTTTTTTTTTTATGCAATTACGCTTTTAATAAAAGTAAAAAAAAAAAAAAAAATTATTTCATTTTTTTGTCCACCTTTAATTTTCAAACAATAATATCATATTATATAATATACCCTTTTAATTGCTATTTATAAATGTGATTATAGTTCTAGCAAAAAGAGAAATAATAAAAAAAAAATATATAAAATAAAAAAGAGAAACGTTGGTTGTATATAAAACGAAAGAACTTCAGAACAAAGCAAAATGCAGTGCGCAAAATGCAAAAAAATAAAAAAAAAAAATAAATAAAAACTTCAGTTTTTAAAAAATGAGGTTATTGGAAGTTGATAAAATAAAAAAATAAACATATTGTTTTGTATATATAAAAAAAAATATATAAATATATATATATATATTAACATTGTATATCATTTTTCTTTTTATACAAAAATAAAACACTGTAACACCATCAATAAGAAGTATATATATTCTATATATACAAAAATAATATAAAAAGAGGAATTAAAAGCCAAGTAATCAAAAGTGAGAAGAAAAAAACCAAAACATTTTCCACATGTATCAAAAAAAAAAAAACGATCAGTTAGTTATACGAAAAATAAAAAGTTATAAGTTATAATGTGACGTTCGAAAAAATTAAGGAATTCACATTGACATGTTCTCTTTTTTTCTCTCCCTGCAAAGAAAAAAAAGAAAAAGAAAAAAAATGACATAAAAAAGAGAGATATTATTGTCAAAAAGAGTATAACAAAAATAGGGAAAGAAAAAATGGATATAACAACAATATGTAAAATTCAACTGATAATAATGACAAGTACACAACATAATAAATCAGTTAAAACAAATGTTTTATATAGTTATATATGGAAACACATATCCACTCAAACAAATAAGTAAGAACGAACGGATGGATGAATGGATGGATAGACTGACATTTGTGTAATGTTTCTTGTTTCATCTGTTTCAAATTTTATTCTCTTCTGTAGTTAATAAATAGCAAGTTTTTTTTTTTTTCTTTTTTTGGACCTACCTTTAAATTGTCTAATATGAGCCACTCGTCATGCTCTGAATTTTCTGGAGTATATTTAACAAAATGCATTTTATGCATCTTTTCATTGTTTCTTTTTGTTGTTTCATTTTGTTTATTTCTTCTAAAAAAAAATATATTACTAAAGAAATTCTTTGGACTTCCTTCTTTACCATTATTCCTATTCGTAGATTCATTTGAACTTTCTCTTTGTTGTAACAAACGTAATTGAAAATGTGCTCGTTCTTGTTCAATCATTCGATCTTTTCTTTTCTCTTTAGCTCTATCTTTATTTTTATCTTTGTTATTGTCTCCTTCTCCTTCTCCTTCTCCTTTTCCTTCTCCTTCT
>LSRZ01000473.1:0-14091 GCA_001625125.1 Haemoproteus tartakovskyi | reverse complement strand
TGTATGTAAAATCGTTTCAATATTTGTTTGAGTCTCTTTTGAAAAAAGAAAAAGTAGAAGAGAAAAAAATAAAAAGGGAGAAGAAAAAAGTGAAAAGTAAAAATATTGCGTTTTGAATAGTTTACTCTTTTGTTTGAATTCTCTCGAAATATACATTTAAATCTGTATGCGTGAAAGTCGGATAAATTGGAAATTTCATATAGCTACTATAAAAGAAGAAGGAACTTTATCTGAAGTTGAAATTGAAAACAAAAATGAAAAGTAAAAGTAAAATACAAGAATTGAAAGAATCAAAGATTAAAATGAAAAATGAAAAAAAGGAGAAAAAAAAGAGAAAAAAATGAAAGAAAAAAATGTAGTAGCAACAATAACAGGAAGAGTGAATAGTACACCAGACACATACTGTAATTGAAAAGTTCATTGTTCTTTTGAATCTATTGTAGTGACTGTTTCAATATACAATACATCATGTTGTTTGTATATATATATATATTTATATATATGTATATATGAAAATACATATACACACTTTTGTTGTAAACCTGTGACACAAATTTTATTTCCTTTTTCTTTTTCTCTTTTATTCCTTTATTGATTATTTGTCGTTCCAAATTTTCTATTCATTTTCCATTTTTCATTTTTCATTTTTTATTTATCATTTTTCATTTTTTATTTATCATTTTTCATTTTTTATTTATCATTTTTCATTTTTTATTTATCATTTTCAGATCGTTTTTGGAATTTTATGAAAAAGAAGGAGGATGATGATGAAGAGCCTAAGGCGACAGTGGCACATTTGGGAGAAGAAAATAAATTTTATTTTAATAAAAAATTAAACAGATGGGTAATAAAAGGAGAAGAAGATAAAATAGAAGAAGAGGTTCAATCTTCGGCCCCTCCTAAAATGAATGATTATAATAATTCTGGTTTTGCCTTTTCTTCTTTAGTACAACAAAAGTAAGTATAAGAAAAGTCCGTACATCAAAATCAACATCAATATATATAGTCTGCTCATTGATGTTCCCTTAAACCAATAAAGAAATATAATTTTTTACTGATCACACAACGAATGAAGTGGATGTTGTTGTGATTCGTATTCTACATTCAAGTTTTAATCTTTACTATTTACTCTTTAATCTTTAATTTTTACTTTCCAATTTTTACTCTTTAATCTTTAATTTTTCCCCATTTATAGTAAAACGAAAAGTGCTCACAGTATGTATGCACAAACACCTGGTCTTAAGACAATAAATAAAAACGTTCAAGTTCAAGGTGCCATTTTACCACCTTTTATGAAACTAACAGAACATAGTAGACAAAAGGAAAACAACAATGAAATTGAAAAAGAAAAGAAACATGAATATGATGGAGAAAAAACTGGAGGGTCAATATCAGAAAGAGATACAGAAAAAGATACAGAAAGAGAAATAGAAAAAGAAAGAGAAAAAGAAAAAGAAAAAGAAAGAGGATATCAAAATGTAACAAAAGAACGAACAGAAATAGAGGAAGATATAAATAGAAATAGTAATGTTTATGAAATGTACTCTCATTATGGAAGTGTAAGTGGAAGTGAAAGAGAAAAAGAAAAAGAAAGGAAAATAGAAATGGCAAAAACAATATATGGTGAAATTAATAACATGTTAAGTAACAATAAAGAAAAAGAAGAAAGAATTGAACATGGAATGATGTTTAAAAAAACATCAGAATTAATGAACGGAGTAAATAATAAGACATATAACATTGATGAAAGAATAAGAAGAGAAGAATTTAATACATTAGGTAAAAGGGACATCGGTCGAGGTGATGGAAAAGGAATAGTAAGGCAAAGAAGAGTAGAAGAAGAAGAAATAAGAGAAGAAGAAATAAGAGAAGAAGAAATAAGAGAAGAAGAAATAAGAGAAGAAGATATAGGAGAAGAAGAAGAAGAAAAAAAAGTAGGAAATGAATCTTTTAACAATGTATATTTCGAAAGAGAAAAAGAAAAAGAAAGAGAACACATACAAAATCAGACGTTTATGAAAAGTTCCAGTATGATAACAAGTGATAAAACATTAAAGAAGAAGGAAGAACAAATCCATAAAAAAAAAAAAAAAAGTTTTGGAAATCATATATTTGAAGAAGGAGATCGAGAAGACATGTTTTATAAAAAAAGAGTGCATAATGAAATATGGGGAGAGGAAGACGTATTTAATAAAAAACAAAATGATGAAGATATTCAGATGTATGTACAAGAAAGGAGGGAGGAAATTGTTGAACCTTTTAGCAATGAATTAAATGAAATGAATATGAATAGGAATATGCAAATACAAATGAAAATGAAATCGAAAAAAACAAATGAAACAAATTATGGAGCATATATGAAAAATAGAAGAGATGAAATAAAAGATCAAGTACAAGAATTAGGATTAGGATTAGGATCAGGAATAGGATTAGAACAAGAAATGAATAAAAATGAAAATAAAAGAAAAAATGAAACAGAAAAAGAAAATGAACAATATGTTACTAATGTAACAGAACAAGATAGAGAAAATAGATATTTTTATTTTCAAGAAGTTCAAGCTTCCAATATAGAAGAGAAACGAGAGAGTAACATAACACCATTAGTCACGAATTTTGAACAAACAAATAATGAAGTAGGTTCATTTTCTTATGGATTTTCAAATAAAATATGTGAATCGAGATCTAGCAAATCATATAAATTGAACAGAACAAATGAAACTCTTAGTTCTTTTGAAAGTGAAAGAAAAGGGAAAATGGAAGATAGTGCTGATTGGGGATCACAAACAATAATGAATAGACAAGAAGAGAATAATAGTGAACATATGTTAAAGAGAAGTTTGAGCAAAATGAGCTCTTTTGTTAAGTCCGAAAAAACGACAAATGAAATGATGAATAAGAAAATGAGTTTTACGAATCTGTCGAAAGAGAACATAGAGACAGAAATGGAAATGGAAAGAGAAAGAGAAATGGAAAGAGAAAGAGAAATGGAAAGAGAAAGAGAAATGGAAAGAGAAAGAGAAATGGAAAGAGAAAGAGAAAGAGAAATGGAAAAAGAAAAAGAAAAAAATAATGAAATAAAAATAAATGAAATTGAAATAAATGAAATTGAAATAGAAAAAGAAAAAGATGGAATAAATAAAAAAGAAGTAATGAAAGAATTAGATATAATGAAGTTTTTTTTACATAAGATGGAAGAAAAATTAGCAAGAAATGAATCTTTGGCAAAAAATATGAAAATACAAATAGCAGAAAGAATGAATTATCTTGTAAATGAAAAAGAACAAATTGTAAACAATTTACATATGAAATTATTACAGCTGAAACAGATGGAAGGAGAAGAACATAATGTAATGGAACAAGAACGACAAGAAGCTGAAGATGAAATAAATAATATTCTGTCAATGCTAAATATGAAAAATTCAGACATAAGAAATAAATTAGAACATTTTATGAATTGTTTTAAAGATTTGAAAATTCAAAATATGAGAAACAAAAAAATGATAAAAATATATAAAACTAGAGAAAATAAATGTGTAGAAATAATAAAGAAATTAAAAGAGAAAATAAAAGAAAACTCGGATTTGGAAAAAAGAAAAGAAAATAGATATAAAGAAAGAATTCAGAAAATAGAAAAACGGTTACATATAGAAAGAATGAACAATAAAAAAAAATTAGAAAATTTGAAATCTCAAGAAGGATTATTAAAAAAGGAAATCGAAATGTTCGAAATGGAAACAAGAAAGGAAATTGACTACGTAAAAGATATATTTGAGAAAAAAAAAAGAAAAGAAATAGATCATTTAGAAAAGAGAAAGAATGAAGAGATGGAAAGAATGATAAATACAATAAAAAGAGAAAACGAAGAATTAATGAAAGAGGTTTTAGAAAAAGAAACGAATAAATTGGAAGAACATTTAAAAACAAAACATGAAGAAGAAATAAGAAATTTGCGAAATTCTTTGGAACTCGAAAAAAAAGAAGAAATAAAAAAAACGAAAGCGGAAGCTCAAAATAATTATCACAATAAATTGGAAAAGTTTAAAGACAAGGTAGAAAAAACGAAGAATGAATTTATAAATCGTGTACTAATAGAGAAGAAAAAAGAAATTCAGCAAATGAAGCAAAATATAGAACATAATATGGAGCAAACAAAACTCGAAGAGATAACGAAAATAAAAAAAGAATTAGAAGAAGAAAAAGAAGCACTTCTTCAACAAAAGAATGAAGAAATGGAATTATTAAAAGAAAAGATGCTTCTTCAAAAAAATGAGGAAATCGAAAATTTGAAAAGACAAATGCATTTACAAAATGAGGATTTTAAAAATATGGAGCAGAACTTAGTTAATGAAAAACACAATGATATAGAACAATTGAAACAACAATTGGAATTTAAATATAATGAAGAAATGCAAAGACTAAAAGAGGAACTGAATAGTTCTTATGAATGTAAATTGCAGAATATAGTAAGCGAAAAGGAAACGGAAAAAGATGCAGAAAGGAATTTATATGAAGAAAAATATAAAGAACTAAAAAATAAAGAACAGAACATTATAAAAGAATATGAAGAGAAATTACTTTTTCAGAAAAATGAACTAACAAAATTTTTTGAACAGACACAAGGGGAATTAAGAGCAAATATGGAATTAGAAAAAAACAAAGCAGTAGAAATGTTAAATGATAAAATATATAATCTTGATAATGAAATGAAATTAATAATTCAAAAAAATAGGGATCTTGAAGTAACTGTTTCTTTATTAAATGAAGAAAAACAAAATATTCTTGATATGAATAAAAACTTAGAAGACAATATGAAAAATAATGAAGAGGTTTATAATCGAAACATTACCATTCTTAATGAAGAAAAGTCGAAGTTACAGAAAGAGATCAGTATTATTAAACAGGAGAAATTTGATGAGGTATCAGACTTTTTACATTCAAATCATATTTTAAATATTTTATATATTATTTTTTACATGTTTCATGTAGTTTAATTATATTATTGTTTATTTTATTTTTATCCACGTTATGTTATATTATGTTATATTACATTATGTTATATTACATTATGTTATATTACTTTATGTTATATTACGTTATGTTTTATTACGTTATGTTTTATTACTTTATGTTTTATTACTTTATGTTATATTACTTTATGTTATATTACATTATGTTATATTACATTATGTTATATTACTTTATATTATCTTACGTTATATTACGTTCTTTTTTTCTTTTGTATTGTGTATGTTCCTTATTTCTTTATTTCGTTATTTCCCCATTTTTTCCCATTTTTTCCCATTTTTTCCCATTTTTTCCCATTTTTTCCCATTTTTTCCCATTTTTTCCCATTTTTTTCCCATTTTTTTCCCATTTTTTTCCCATTTTTTCCCATTTTTTCCCATTTTTTCCCATTTTTTCCCATTTTTTCCCATTTTTCTTTATTTCTTTCTCATTTGAACATTTGATGACTGCAATACAGTCTGATAAAGTTCGAGAAGAATATGAGAAAATTTTACAGAATGAAATTGATCGCATAAGAGAAGAATCTGGAAAAACAGTTGTTCAACATATCCAACAATATGAACAAATGAGTCAAGAATTAGAAGCAAAGAAAGAAGAATATAATAAATTGTTAGAAAAAGCAAATGAAAATAACAAGAATCTGACAAAGCAGTGTGAAGAAAACATACAGAAAATAAATGAATACGAAAACTTAATAAAGACTCTTAAGAACCAAACGGATCATATTGTAGATAAAAAAATAAAAGAATTAAATCAAGAAAGGGAAAAAGAAAAAGAAATATTTGAAAAGAAAAAGAAAGAATTCGAACAAGAAAAAACAGAATTATTAAATAATTTTCATAAAACCGTAAAAGAAAGAGATGTGTTAAAGAATCGCTTAGAAGAACAACATGTAAATGCTACAGAAAAAGAAAACGAATTAAAAAAATATCATGAAGAGAAAGAAAAAGAAAAACTAAAAATTCAACAACATTATGAGAATCTGTTAAATGATTACAAAGAATTAAAAAATAAAAATGAAGAATTATTAAAAAATTTAAATAAAGAAAAGGAAATTTCAAGCTATAAGAAGAATGCAGATGATGATACTATTAAATTGTTAAATGTCGAAAATAAAGAACTAAAAGAAAATAATACAATTTTAAAAAATGATAATTTAAAAATAAAAGAAGAAATGGATTCGTTGCAAAAGAAATATGATTCAGTTCTTCAAAAAAAAAATGAAAATAGTGCAAAACTAGAAGAAGAAAAAAAACTTCAGGATCAGTTGAAAAACTTTGAGAATATTAACAAAAATTTACTTGTAGTTATAGAAGAAGAACGAGAAATAAATGTTAGAAATGTAAATGTAATTAACAATCTCAAAAAACAGATGAAGGAACAAACAGATCGACACAAGGAACAGATAAATAATTTAAATAAAGAAATAAAAAATTTGAAAGATTTAGCTAAAGTAAAAGAAATGGAGGAAAAAGATAAAGAAAAAGATGAAAATGAAGAAAAGGAAAAGGAAAAGGAAACGGAAAAGAGAAAGGGAATGGGAAAGGAACAGAAAAAAGAAGAAATGAAAACAGAAAATGAAAAAGATAAGAATTCAGAATTGTTAGAAGAAAATAAAAAGTTGAAGTTGCAAGTAGAAGTTACAACAACGAAAAATGAAACAATTTCAACAATTTTGGATAATTTAACAAAAAGATTAAATTTTATTGAAACAAAAATTAAAGACAAAGACTTTGGAAAAGAGATTATCAAACAAGCGGACGAAATTATTCACAATAATTAATAAACAGGTATAAAAGTACTGAACCAATCATTTATTAAGTAACATTTTTATTTATAACAAGTTTTGTAGAAACTTGTTATTTATGCCTTGAGGGTATGAAAAAAAAAAAAGAAAAAAAAAAGTGAAAAACTATTGACATTAAATATTTGTATGTACAAATGGAAGACAACTGATGCATAATTAAATGGATCAGCTAATGTATCTTTTTTTTCTTTTTCTTTTTTAAAATACTTCTTTTGATGTTCTTTAATGTGGTGTGTTCATATATATACGCTTAGATTTGCATATACTTTTGGCATATATATTTGTCATATATATTTGTCATATACATTTGTCATATACTTTTTTGTATTGTTGTTTTCATATTTATTTTGAGTATTATATGTGTAGAGTAACATATAAAATGAAAAAAGGTAACAGGCATCCATGTATAGATAGTCGATTCGAGTTTAATCGAGTCGGACTGAATCGAAGCAGTGGAACATTTTGTCTAATTTGATTGTTTAAATTTTTTTTTTTTTTTTTTATTATTTTTATGAATCCAATTAAACAGAGTTTTTATGTTTCTTTCTAAAATTTCACAAACACGCATTTTTAAAATCGTGATATATTTTTTTTTTTAAATTTTATTTTAATATTAAAAGATTTATTAAATTTATATTTCTTTACTACTTTTCATTGTATAGGAAAATGGTTTAATGACAACGGTTTAATGACATTCGTTCGAATGTTTAAAATTTCATGAGACATTGTACATAAGTAGTTACATAATTATTATTATATATATATTATGCATATCAGAAGTGTTTTCTGAAAATGCTACTACACGATTTTAAAAAATAGTGATCGTTTTCCTGATTTTCTTGTATATTCGATTGTCTTCTTGATCGTTTTTGCAAGTTTCTCATCTCATCTCTTGTCTTGGTTAGTTTCTTTTTTTTTCCTTCTTTTCTTTTCTTTTCTCTTCGATTCAATTCTTTTTCCCTTTTCCTTTTTTTTTTTTTTTTTAATAAATATTTTCTTCCTCTATGTTTGTTTCTTACTAGTTCTATTGTTTTAATGTTCTATTGTCTTGAATTTGTTATTTTGTCATTTTATTCTCTTCTATATTCTCTTCTATGGGTTTTTTATAAATTTTTTTTTTATGGATTTTTCACAGTTGTGTCTCTTTCAATTTCTTGATTTTCGATATCCTAAAAAGTGTAAAAAAAAAAAAAAAAATAAAAAAAAAAACAATGCAGTGTTTCAAAACCGATGCGAAAAAAGAGCCACCCGTTAATTGTTGTCATTTGGTAAGTGACAGGTGATACATGGAATGTTGATGCATTGGAGATAAAACATGGAACACGTGGATAACGATGAAAGTAATGAAGCAAAGCAAAAGAAATGAAATAAAAACGAAAAATGAGATGCAACAAGTGACACAAAACAAACAACTCGCAATAAACGACAGTATAGAAAATACAACGTAGTACATACTTTATTTTTATTTTTTTCCTTCGAGCTTTTCAGTCGGTCTTTGTCAATAACAATCCACTCAAAAAAAGTTTTAACACCTTTATTTTCTTCACGTCCTTTATTTACTCTACTTAACACATATTCATAAGTAGTCATATTTTTTTTTATCAAAAATAAATGTAATCCTAATAACTGAATTACTAATATAAAGACAACACCATTCAATACAAAAAGAGAAGCTAATAAAACATATAAAACTACATTGTTATAACCACCGTATAACTGAAAAAGGAAAAAGGGGAAAGAAAAAATGATAAAAATAAAAGAAAAAAATAAATGAATATATATATATAAATCATAAAATGATTTTTTCAAATATAAATCAAAAAACAAAAGAAAGGAAAAAAGATAATCAACGTCATTCATTTTTTTGCTTTTCATCGACAGTTTTAATTACATTTTGCCAGCTGTTCTTCATAAAATCTGTCGTAAGGGAATTGACAAAATATATTATACAAAAAATAAAAACCAAACTGTTAAAAAATGTTAGTACAGATAGTAAACCTACAAAAAACCTAGAAAAAAAAGAAAAAAAGAATAAAAAAAAAAAGAATTAGGAACTTCATCAGAACCATTCAATACAATGCATACAAAAAAAATTTATACAACGTGAACACAAAAGATACAAATATATTTCATTATGCAATATAAGAAAATTTATAAAGACGTAATATGACTATTATTGACAACACGCATGTATGTATGTATGTAGGTAGGTAATGTTTATTTTTCTTTTTTTCTACATATATATACACATACACATATACATTTATATACATATATATATATAATAATGTTACATATTTATGTTGCCTACTTGTAATTCTTGGCGCCGATACAGTTATTTACCCACATACAATGATGATCAAATACGGATACACATTTGTTACAAACTTTACAATGTTTACTTTTTGAATCTACAAATCCACATATATCACAATGATACAAACCTTTCACTTCTTCATCTGTTACTTTATTATTTATATATTTAAAAGACAAAGGATCTACTGGATTTATTGTTGTAACTATATAAGACAAAATAAAAATGGCTAATATTAAAATTCCAAAGACAATATAAAAAAATATAAAAAATATTTCTGCAGTAAATGCTGACAAACATATTATAAGAACTATTATAATTATATATATGAAAAAAGACATAATCTGGAAAACTTGCAAAGGAAAACTAAATCCATTTTTCCGAACAAATTCATTTGCTTCTTTCGATCGTGTGTCGTCTCGTAAAGCCAATATTTTGGTATTCATTTGTGATGGTAATGTCAAGAAAATGAAAAAGAAAAAAAGAAAAAAAAAACAAAAACCAATAAAAAAGAAACATAAAAACAACTTGTATTTTGACACTATTGCGATCATTCGCACCTACATATGTTTCTATATACAATGTTGGTAAAACAAATATCAAACCATATGTTTCAGCCGCAAACTGAAAACTTTTTTTTGTTTTCTAAAACGAAAGCAAAAACAAAAAAATCAAATCAAAGGAATGGAAAGCAAAGAAAAAAAAAACGAAAAATAGAACAAAACAAAACAAAACAAAACAAAACAAAACAGAATCGAAAAAAAAAAAACAAAATAACAAAAAAGGGAATAGAAAAAAAAAGAAATGAACATATATTTGGCAAAACAATAAAGAAAAGAAATATATATATGTATGTATGCGGTTTTCTGTTTTAACAGTGCTAAAATTTATTTCTGTTTTACTATTTGTCCGTTTGTTTATATTATTATTTATTTACCAGTTTTCTTGTTTTCCTATTTATTATTCTGTTTTATTAAGAATTAATTTGTTTGTTTTTTTCTGTTATTTTTTTTTTTTTTTTTTTTTTTTTGGTTTCTACTTTCCTTTCTTTATATAGTTTTTAAAAAATAATGTGTGCATGTGTCGGACACAATCATTGAAATATATTTTTGTAGAAAAAGATGGCTAAAAAATGAAAAAAAATAATATTTAAATAGCAGTTATAAAAACAGTAATTAAGGAATATTCCCCCCCTCCCCAAAACAAAAAAAAAAAAAAAACGTGTTACGATTTGCATCAAGTTATTGGTTCGCCATTTTATTGACCACCAATACACCGAATCATTTTTTTTTTATTT
Source organism: Haemoproteus tartakovskyi (assembly GCA_001625125.1). Taxonomy (NCBI): domain Eukaryota; phylum Apicomplexa; class Aconoidasida; order Haemosporida; family Haemoproteidae; genus Haemoproteus; species Haemoproteus tartakovskyi. The sequence goes on along the minus strand of LSRZ01000473.1, from coordinate 3,648 downwards.
AAACAATTTATTTAAAAAAAAGAATTAAAAAAATGAAAAGATAACAAAAACGTAAAATATGTTGTTTAGAGTTAGTATCTTTTGAGTTTACTTACAATCAATATATAAATAAAACAAATGTATTATTATTTCGTATAATTGAGAAAAAAAAAATTTTATTCGGATAATAATTATGTTTTCATATTTCTAAAAAAGAAATTTATATATTCATATATTTACAGTAATAGTTAATTACAAAAGAAAATAAAAATGGACAAAAAAAAAAAATAAAAGATTACAAAAAGAAATAATAAAATATAGAAAAAAAGAAAAAGAAAAAAATAAAGAAAAAAAATATTTTACTTGTTTATAAAGTTTTTTTTTTTAAATTCCATAACTGAAAGAAATAAATTTAAATAAAAATTAAGAAACATAAATATTATGACAGTTTTTTTTTTTTTTTCTGAAATATAAACATCATAGGAGAAATAATATAAAATGAGAAAGGAAAAAAAAAAAGTTGTAAAAGTTTCTGCACAATATATAATAATGACTAAAGCACGTTGTTATGGTGCTTAATTCTCCAAATAAGCATGAAGATGTAAAAATGCAAAATAAAAAAAAGAAAAAAATACAAAGGTAAAACACAAGAAATTGTCATACACAGATTTTTTTACAGATGCATTTTAGAAACTAAAAGTTCCGATATATTTATTTCTATCATTTTCATTTGTTTAATAGTTTTTTTATCTCTATTTTATTTTTCTGTTTTGTATAGTTTTAAAACATGTTTATAAATAAATATGGGAATTCATGAACTGAAGCTTAATATAATATAGCAGATATGTTTCGTGTCAAGTTAATTAATAAACAATGTGAGACTGAATAGTGCAGTGAGTATAATGAATAAACATTAGTTAAGTAATAGAAATAAACGGATGAAACAACAAATGTCAAGAATAAATCGAAAAAAATGAATTAATAAAAGATCAACTTTCTTTATGAATGGTTAATTGATTTTGAAGAAACGATTGCCATAAATTGTAGGTGCACTTTTTATATAGAGCCAACCACCTTTCATTAATGAATATGTTTTTTTTCTTTTTCTTAAAAATATAATATAATTGTATATGTAATTTATTTCTTTTTAACTGTACAATAATTTTCGGAGAGCAATTTTTTAGTAAAATGTTTTAAAATCGAAACGTTAAGAAAGAAATAAAGAAATAAAGAAATATGCAACGTATTTTATTTACAAATTTTATGTTAATGTCATCAAAATTTTTAAAACATAGAGCATATATACATATAAATGTGTACACTTATATGACCATTTTTTTTTTTTTTTAAAGTAAAGAGAAAGTAAAAAAAAAAAAATTAAAGGATAGATATATTTCCCCCTTTTTTTTCTTTATATAAGAAGAAAATAAACAGAAGGATACACTTAAAGTATAAAGTAAAAATATTATGAACTCTACACGTGCTACTGATTTTTCTGTAATTCCGCAGTTATTTGTTCTAATTCATTTAACGAATCTTCTATGCAATTTACTTTATTTAATATATCATTTGATAATAATTGCATTTTTTCTTTAAACTCATCAAACATATTATCGAAATATAATTCATTATTTGAATCTGTCTTAGCATCTGTTTTAAAATTGGAACTGACAGAACTGTTAGTTTTAAAATTCTGACTAAATGATTTTGTATTTTTTCGACTGGATTCACTTGAAATAGATGTGTTAAATTCTTTAAATGGTTTATTAAATTTATCATATCCCGTGTCGTTATTATTACTAATAGTATTACTGTTATAATTGTTGTTGTTGTTGTTGTTGTTGTTGTTGTTGTTGTTACTATTACTATCGCTTCTACTGGTAATAAATTTTCTATTTTCAGTCATTTTGTTCTACTTTTAGAAATTAGATTGTTCGTTCAAAAAATTGTGTATAGTGTTGCATATAATAATTGCCATAATTTTCTTTTTAGTAAATTCACTATATATCATCACGACATTGTAATTGTGTATAATTATTTTTTTTTCGTTCCGTTCTGTTCCGTTCCGTTTTTTTTTTTTTTTTTTGTTGTGGTTCACTTTATCTGGTTTTCCTTTTTTGGGGTTTTTTATTATTTTTCTCTTGTTAATCCTTTTCGAATGGTTATTTTTCCGTTTTATTTTTTAAAGGCGTAGCTGGTGTGACTGCTCTGTATAGAGAAATGGCACCAAAGGATAAGGCAACAAAACCAAAAAACAATTTATCAGAGCTTTTTTTTTCTGCTTGTAAAAATTTTAAAAATGAATAAATAGAGAAACTCCCAAATACTACTGTTCCTGTAACTCGACAAAAAAGACAATCTTCCTCATCGCCCCTTTCATCTATGTTTTTGTTAATCTCCTTTTTTTTCTCTTGCATTTGAAAAATAAAAATAAAAATTAATTCCTTCAGTATACGTAACTACTAGTTGATTTGTGGTATATTATATTCACGTGTATTGATTTATCTTTTGTTTATATGTACAGTACCTAGCAGCTACGTGAAAGTGAAAACTTAAAACGATTCAATAAATGAGGGCATTTATTCAATGGAGAATTAATTAACTTCCACAAGATGATATCATATTCGGATAAAATTAATTTACTTAAGAAAATAGTTACGTTAAATTTAATAAGAAATATGTATCTAAACTGGAAATTATCTAATCTGGAAATTATCTAAACTGGAAATTATTTAATCTGGATATTATTTAATCTGGAAATTATATAATTGGGAGATTACTTAATCAGAAGCATTTTATTTACACAGTAGAATAATTTCGCTGGTTAGGAATGTATTTTAGCTAGTCGGAAGAAAATTTGACGAATTTTTTTTTAACTAGCTAATTTAAAAAAAAAAAAAAAAAATTGTTAAAAAGTTAAAAACATTTTTTATAATTTGATAACTTACAACTACAAAAATTTAATATGATTTAAAAAAATATAATTTTTTTTTTCTATAATGTAATTTTTTAATATTTTTTTTATTATCATCCTTATCATTAAAAAAATGTTTATAAATTTTTATGATGGATGTGAAATTAATATAGTATTAAACATTAGTACATTCATTCATTTGTGTGTGTTCTTTTCATTTACATAAAATACAATTTTACACATTAAATAAAATTGTATTTATTTTTAGTTTTTTTTTTGTTATATATATATATGTTGGATATATTTAATAACTCATGAATCAGCTTCTTTAAATTCATTTCAACTAAATGCGTGACCAATACAAATTATATTTATATTAACTCATGAAAAGAATTTTATTATTTCAAGTAAAAGTGCATTTATATGAATTCAGTAAAATATACTGTCATAAAAACAATTCTACTTAATTTTGATAAAGCACTACTATTACTATTACTTCTACTACTACTAATCATTTATTACTACTGACTGCTGCCGTTACTACAACGAATAATAATTATAATAGTATTACTTCTACTATTATTTTTGTTTATTCATACATCTAACATGAATGTTACTGTTCTCTTATTTTATCATTATGTTATTTTATGATTCTCTTGTTTTATAATTCTCTTAATTTATAATTCTCTTAATTTATAATTCTCTTATTTTATTAATGAAAGATTCTCAATGATGTAAACATTATCTTAATTCTT
>LSRZ01000472.1:0-14093 GCA_001625125.1 Haemoproteus tartakovskyi | reverse complement strand
TAAAAAAAAAAAAAAAAAAAAAAAGTTAAGTAAAATATATTGACTAGTACGTAAAAAAAAAAAAAAAAAAAAAAAATAAGTAAAACTATATTGACTAGTTAAAAAAAAAAAAGAAAAAAAAAAAGACTATCTAAATATAATTATAAATATATAATATTTATATAGGTAAATCTAGATATATCCGCATATATTTATAATTTCTATATGTAAATAGTTTTTTTAGTTTTTATTTATTAACAACTACAACGTATCTACTTTTTTGATTTTCTCGCATCGCTTTATTTTATATCATCACTTAAATTTTTTGTCGTTTTTCTATTTTTTTTTGTTTTCATTATTATTATTATTATTATTATTATTATTATTATTATTATTATTATCATATTCTCATTGACTATCTTTATTTACTTTATCTTTTTCTTTTTTTAATTATAATTTTGTGATTTCACCTACATTTACAGTTGCATAATAATTTGCCACATGTTACACCTATGTTCTATAATTTTTAAACAACATTAATATACCGTTTCTCTTTCTTTTTATCTCTCTCTCTCTCTCTATATATATATATATATATAATATATATACAGTTTGATAGATTTTTATATATCAAGTTTTAATAGTTTTTTTTTTTTTAAATCGATTCATAACAAAATGTCGAACACAGATATATTGATAAAAGAGTCTTTTATTTTGATGGATGCTGACAGTGATGGACACTTAACAGAATCGGAATTAGTATATGCTTTAAGATTTCTTGGAATACCTTATGACTTCATCATGCAAGAAGATGGTCCTAGATTATACACGCTAGATGATTTTACTAAAAAAGCGAAAAAAGAATTGGGTCCATTAACTCCCCAAGAAAAATTTATAAACACTATAAAACAGTTGGACAAAAATAATGATGGGATCTTGTCAGTAGAATTGACAACCGACTTAGTATTTTCTATGAGTGATATTTTGTCAGTAGAAGATGTAGAAAATTTTAAACATTTAATAGATCCCGAACATGTAGGAACTATACACATTGAAGAAATAACAAAAAAAATCTTTGGATAAATGGAAATGAGAACTAACAGCAACTGTAAATTAAGTTTCTTTCTTTTCGAAGAATCTTTTATCAATGATTAATTTGCAGTGGTTTAAAAAATTAAATTAAAAAATGAAAAAACAGTTACAACGATTGTAAACACATTCATGTATTTTGACACTGTTACACTTATAACAATCTGAAGGATACTGCAGCAATTTCTTTTGAAGATAAATTACAGACACAATGTTTTTTAAATGACAATGTGTATTCTAGTTCCACATTTACATAAATTGTCATCAGTTTTTTTTTTTTTTTTTGTGAGATTCATTATTTAGTAATCTTTTAAATTCATTCTAATTCTAAAATATTAATTTGTTTCACATTTTTTTTTTTTTTTTTAAATTATTAAACTGTGTATAATTCTCAATACTTGAAAATTAATGAATTCATGAAAAATTAAAAAAACATGTAAACCTGCAACATGTGTAACATCATAATAAGAACATGTTTTAAGGAAATCATACCGTGAAACTGTTCTTTCAAAAAAATGGTACTGTTTTCTGTTTTTTTAATTCCTCTCGTAAATAATTAATAAACCAAAAATATAGTTCACACAAGTACTGCATTTTATAGTAGTTACAATTTTTTAAAACATATATCTTTCTTAATACTCAACATTAATTGTAACACTATTTATAACGAGATATTACTCTGCTTCTTCGTCATTACAGTGCATATATTCCATAAATATTTTTATACATTGTAAGCTGGTGGAGAAAGGATGCAAATAAAAAAAAAAGAATAAAAGGAGGAAAATAATGGCAGACACAAAGATACAAGTAAAAAAATAATTTTGATACAACCATTACATTGTTAAAAAAATAAAATGAAATATAATGCAGTTTTTATAAAAACGTTTTTCAAATGTAAGAGAATATTTTTGAAACAAAAAATTCACTGTGTTTTAAAATGTTAACCTTATAAATTATGTCTTCCCCCTTTTCTAAACATATTTCCTATTATACTTATATGTTATGTGCTAATTTATTTTATTTCTTCAAACTAGTTACAGCAATGTGTTAAAAATAAAAGCACTTGAACAGTCTCTCCATTTTATTATTACGCCATTATTTTAAAATGTAATAATAAAAGCAAAATACAATTCTTTTTGCTTTATATTTTATATCTCCTTCAAAAAAATATGTTAAACAGATATGTTGAATAAACAGATATGTTGAATAAACAGATATGTTGAATAAACAGATATGTTGAATAAATAAATATGTTGAAAATGTGTTTTTATATTTTTAAAAATGAATAAAGAAAAATGTTTTTGTTGTATCCCACTAATAGTTGAAGCATATATTAGTAAATCATTGTTAAAACATTCCTAATTTATAAATTCTATAGTTAATAAATATTTCAGGAAAGCACATTTCTTATTAAATGCCTTACACGAATGTGTAATATTAAAAATTACAATTAAATATTTAAAAAATAAATTTGTTTTTTATATATATTTTATTATATATGTTGAATATTTTTCATATACAGCATTAAGCCTGATATGGCTACTTAGTCTAGTGGTATGATTCTCCCTTAGGGTGGGAGAGGTCCCGGGTTCGATTCCCGGAGTAGCCCATTCTATCCGTTGTTGCTTAATTTGATATGAATTCTATAATAAATGCCATATGGAAATAACTACTGTTATGCAATTTTCGTTCGTACTAATTTGCATTTTGTCTTTTAGCAAGATCTGAAATTCATTTGATTCATGAGTTATTTGTAAACATGTGTTTTTGGGAAATACTAGCATGATATATTTAAATAAAAGTTTTTACGGAACAGTTATAAAGGTCTTCATATATAATATTTATATATTTAATTTTTTTTTTTGTCATAAGAAGTGAAAGTTTGGTGTTACTTGATGAATAGCTTTATTTGTTTAACAATAAATAGTAACGGTTTTATATACGAAAAAAATGAATATTGTGTTATATAATTTCTTAAGATTTTTTTTTCACGAAAGATCACAATTTTTAACATATATTATGGGGTGATGTTTTTGAAAAAAAAAATGAAGTGAACATTGTCTCACTTTTGTTGTCAAACTTGTACAGTGTAAGATAAGTAATATTTTATAATGTTAGGCAAAAAATTCTTTTTCATAAGCATTTTGGTAAAAGCTTAAGTGAAATTACAAAGCAAAAATTTCATTTTGTATATTTTGATTTTTGTTTTGTGTTTTCATTAGTGCAAACGGAGATTTTTGACGGAGTTAAATCAAAATTTAAACAATACGCTCCTGAATTAACAATTTTTGCAATGTTTCAAATTTTTTGAGCACTAAATTTCTTATGCATAGATGTTTTAGTTTGCAACGGACAGTATCTACACACAGATGATTTTTGCAGTTATATATGAAAAAGATCATGGGGCTGCATTTTAAAAAAAAAAAAGAAAAAACTGTGTTAAGCAGTACCCTTTTAAAGAAACTATTATAATAGGACATTTTTAATAGGACAGTTTTAGAAGGAGAACATGTACGCAAAAGGATATATTTTTATTTTTTAACTTTAGCTGTAAATTTTACTAATTTGCTGCTTTTCTAAAATGGAAACCTATAAAGTAGGATTTGACCGATATTGTTATTGTAGAAAAAACGAAATGTTTCGAAAGATTATGTATCATGTGGTTTTAAAGAAAATATCTTGTTAAAACAGTTAAAAATTGTATAATTTCTTACTGCGTTTACTTAGAATATTACAAAATTAGTTAATACAAATGAAGGTGCAGCTCAAATAAGAAAAAAGGAAACAATGTGTAGACAACACTTGTCTTCATAAGTTAGGCTCTTTATAATTATGAAATTCACAATAAAAGGAATAAAATCTTTAGGGTGATGAGGCTACTTGTTCTAGTGGTATGATCCTTGCTTCGGGTGCAAGGGGTCCCGGGTTCGATTCCCGGAGTAGCTATGCTTCTTTGATAATACCTTTGCAGAATTTTGCCGAATGTAAAAAATTTGCATTCAGTTATCAAAAGTATGACAAATGTTATCACTTAATAATAAAAAGGGTGGATCTTTAAAATTGTAAATCCATTTTGGACATGTAAAGAATGTTTTGAAAATATTTTATATGTTTACATCCTTTAAAAGAAACATTAAATGAATTGAAAACGTTTTATATATTTGTTGACATACTTTATGAGCAACATTATATGTATTGTGTTATTTTTAAAACGGATATGTGTTCCTGTGTTTGAGTTTCTTTTTTATAGCCCATAGGTTTGTTTATAATTATGAATCAGTTTTAAAAGTTTTGAAAAGTTAGAAAAGTAACTAATAAGAAATATGGTTGAAAAGGAAATAACTTGCACATTTTATTTTAAATATAATCTCTGTCACAATAAAAACTGCGTGTGATAGCAGCTTCAAAAACTAATTTGCTATACATTTGAAAGAAAGAGAAAAAAATATATAAGAAAGAAAACAACAAATTTGTTTAAATGTCTCTGGTACATGCTGGTACATGCTGTTACATTCTGTCTTAAAATAAAAATATGTAATTTTATATTTGTGACACCATTAAGATATATTTTACATTTCTGATATGTTTCATTTCATATAAACACAAATGCTTCACTCTTAGCATTGAAATAATTTACGCGAAGTTATAGCAGAAAAAACAAAAAAAAAAAACATTCTGGACAATATACAATTAGAAAAAAGAAAAGATAGCATCATTTAAATATGAAACATTTTTTTTTAGGCACATAAAAAACGTATATTTTTCTATTCTTTTTCAGACATAACTCAATCATGTTTCCTGCATGAAAAAATAATTACACATATACATCAATATTTAATTAGTATAACCTAGTATTATATGTTTCAAATTCAAAAATAATATTTATTAATTTTTGCTATGCTCATTTACATACTTCGCACGAATTATATGTATTTGTAATGACGCTCATAAATTATTCTCATACATTACGCTCATAAAAACAGTGATATACATATGAAACAATGAAAACCAATGAGCAAGGAAGGACAAAAAAATAAAATGACGTAGTATTTTATATAAAAAATTTTAAAAATATACCTAACAACATATCTAAGGTGTACTTGTTAAACAAGCAAGCTTCTACAAAAAGGTTATGGTTCGAACAAAGATAACACAACAGAACTAAACAGAAGAAATTCATCACAGTTTCACAGAATCGTGCAACTATTTAATACATTTTTTTAGTAATGTATAAAAAAACAATTACATTTCGCAATATAAATTAAGTTCTATGTGCAAATAAATTTAATAAGAATCCTTATTTTTTACATAGATTCACTAATATCATCTCTATCTATCTGTATGTATGTATATATAAAAATATATTAAGGTTTATTAATATGTTCTATGTCTTTTTAAAGAAAAATGAAATAATCATCTAGATTTATACTTTTATCTATATCTAAATATTGTAAAACGAAATATTTCAACATGTCATTGCGTGAGAACAAGCATTCTCTAAAGTAAAAATCATAGTTCCTACATACAAATTTGTTTGAAAAAAAATAATTTACCCCTATCAATTTCAAATGTCCGTATATAACAAAGAAAACAAATATACATTCTTAATAAAAACAGCAACCGATTTTACATTTATCCGTTAATAAAATGTTATGAATATTGCTTATCCGGTACTTTCAATTATGTCAATAATTCTTGTTTAAGGAAAAATGTTCCCATCGCAAAGGTTTACATTCTCATAAACATATCCGCTACATATATATGTTTTTTATATATTTTATTTAATGCATTGTGAACAAAATATACAACAGTGTTGCCCATGCAAAAATACTTCCCGATCTATTAATTTTCACAGTCCCATATATAACCGATTTTGTCGTAACAAAATACAGTAATAAAAACAATAAAGCAAAAAAAACAAAATGCAACGTTACAATAAAAACAATATAGCAAATGCACAGTTTGGAATAAATATATATAAAAAAAAGATATTGTTTTTTAATATCATAAAAATGGAAAGCCACGCGCAATCAGAAAAAAAAAAAAAAAAAAAAAAATTAAAAAATTAAATAAAAAATTAAAATTAAATGAAAAAAAAAAAAAAATTAATAAAAAAAAAAAAATAATAAAAAAATAATAAAAAAAATATAGTAGAAAGGATTAAATCAAAAAAAACAAGGCACTGAAAAATTAAGTAATCGATCCTACATGAAATGAAAAGAAGCTTCATAAGAAGAGAGAAACAATATTTAAGCTTAACATATAACGATAGAAGCATGAACAGTTGCAAATGTCAGTTTTGATAATGAAAAAATACTTTTATAATTTTTAAAAGTTGGAGAAAAAGTTGAACGCAGCAGATGTTCTTCGTACACTTTTTTTGTAAATTTTTTGGGGTGTTCTGATAAAAACAAGTGTATTTACCGTTAAGTCATTCAATACATTTTATTTTATTTTTTTATATGAATATATTTCAGTTACATTCACGATAAATGAATACGGCCAATTTTATTCATAACTAACAATATGCCGTTGATTTTTTTTTCTTTTTATTGGATAGAACTTTGATGGATTTCCTACCCCCACCTAATATTATTACTTAATGTAATAGTAGTAGTAGTAGTAGTAGTAGTAGTAGTAGTAGCACTTTTTGAAGAAGCGTACAAAAATAATTTACTATTAGAGGAGGAAGAAACTGTAACATTCTTTTAAGTAAATATCATTCATATATTCATTTACAAACAATACATATAACATTATTGTATATAGGATATTAACAGTACTGTTGCGTTGAAGGAAATACTGGGATATTCGTTAAACCAAATACAGTTATTTTCTTACTAGAGAATATCAGTTAGAAACGGGTATAGCGAAATAAGAAAGGCGAAATATTTTTTCTCTCATCCTTTATATATTGAAACACATTTAAAACAAAAATACATAATCAAACACCTATTGTAATACTCAAAGATATAAAATTGGCATATCATTGAAATTGCAAACAAAATAATATATGTCGGTTAAAAGGGGGGAGAAATCCGATGATTAAAAAATCACATATGGAACAATTAACATCATATTTAAGTTGCTATATATAAATCGCTATATTATTGACAACTTAAAGTTGAAGCCGTTTTGTAACGAAGTTTGTATTTTGTTGCAGTTACTTGGAAAGGAGGAAGTATCAAAGAAACATATGTATTGTACATTCAAATAGAAGCAAACATAATGGAATATACCCATTCTAGAAGTAGTTTTTTGGCAAGAAAACAATTACACGCATACTATTAATACGAATAGTAGTAATAGTAGTAGTAAATACATTTATAATTATAGGAAGGAAATCAGGCTAATGAAAAAAAAAAACAATTTAATAAATATCTATAGTATATACACAGTAAAACAAAAAGATATGGAGATTTTTATAACATAACTATATATTATATATTACACTTGTGTGTGGAATATAAAATACAATTTTATTTTTTATCATCTGCTTTTGTGACTTTTTAGAAAAAAAAAAAAAAAAAAAAAACCCAAAATAACAATATTAAAAAAAAAAAAATGTTTCAATATATTCCTGCTTTTCTACTTTATCACAGAAAGATAATAATGTATCTCTTTGAAGAATGTTTTCAAAATATTTATATATTCATGAATTTTTATAAAGTTTTGTATCAAAAATATGTTGTTTGTATTTGAAAAATAAATAGTATTCGTTCATATTTTTTTTTTTACATCAGAAATAAGAGAGATTGCATTTCGTTTATTTGCTCTTACCATCAGTACAACAATACGTATTCTCTTATGTATTATGTATATTTTAAGAACTCTCGCATTTATTTATACAATATGTAATTTTTGTGATATACGCAAACATACATACACTATTTCTTTTACTTCTGTACCTATCGCAATTTTCATGTTTTATTTTTCATATCTTATTTTGTAATGCGGATAGTGTAACTTATTTAATAAAGTATCAAAGGATATGTAATTCCTAATTTTTTTTTATTTATTTACACATTTCCTTCATATTCGTATATGCTTTTTTTTACCGTTAGTATTTTGCTACCATTACGTATATATAAATGTATATCGGTTTCTGTTATAAGAGTATATACATAATACTGCTCTACACATTGGTTCTATTTATATAGCATCTCTTATAACAACGTATGCATGCGTATGTAGTAGAGTACTTATTCCAGCACCTAATATATATTGGATATCTTCACATTCATGGTTGCCTGTCAGTTTTAGAAGATTATATAGCGTAGAAGTTTATATATAGCGTAGGAGCGTATATATAGTGTAGGGGCTTATATATAGCATAGAATCTTATATATAGTGTAGGGGCTTATATATAGCATAGAAGCTTATATATAGCGTAGGAGCTTATATAACGGAGAAGCTTTAATATTAGACACACGGGTCCCCTACCTGTATATAATACATACATGAACCTTGCTCACAAAGGGTACTTGTTGTGTGTCTGCAACAAGTCCTATAGTGAACATAAGTAAGTAACTGTGTTTTTTTTTGAGTTTTGTAGAGGGAATAAACTAGTCTGCTGCATTTTCTACGAAAGTTACTTATGTCGAATGAAGACCGATGAAACAAATGCTTTTTCCTTAGGATATCCATTTGCTTTTTCCCTTTTCTCTTTTTCCATAGTTATTTTCTTTTATATTTTCATATAGTTAATTAGACGCGAGGCATTTCCAGCTTCAGTACACTTCTATATGCTTGATATTTCCACAGTAGTTACTATATTTTCGTGAAGGAGACGACATACCCAGTTGTTCATTTACTTTAAAAGACTTAACAAGATGAGTAGTGCACACGTAATAAATGTTCCTCGATGGGGTGGACCCGCTTTGATGGATATAATTGCTAGTAGCGCCGATGAATATGAAGAGAAAACAAAAGTGTTGCCTATAATTAACAAAGAATTTAGTATTTTAAAAAATAAAAGAAAAGTGGAACCAGCGGGATTTATGTTTTATGTAAAATATGAGATAAAAACTGTGTGGGAAAATCAAAAAAATAAAACAGATACAAATCGTTTGAACATCGAAGAAATATTTTTATATAAAGATAAAGTAGATTTGCTACATGAAATGGAAAGCAAGGATGATGCTCATGGTAGTAACAAAGATAAAAAAAAAAAAAAAAACGATGATAATGATTCGGAAAGCTCTAATGAAAATGATTATGATGGAAAAGAGTCCAAGAAAAAAGATAAAACATTTAAAAAGGGAACGAGTTTAGTAAAAAAATATATTGCAGAAAATGTAGACTTATACGAAATTTTAGGAGTCGAAGAATCGGATGGATTAGATAAAGTGAAGGCAAATTATAAAAAGTTAATTTTGATTTTTCATCCAGATAAAAGCAAAGGAACGGCAGTGTTACATTCAGAAAAAAAAAAAGAAAAAATGCTAAAGGAAGCGCAAGCGCAAAACAGTAAAAATAAAGACGAAATACATATTGATACTAAAGGAGAAAAAAAAACCAATGAACAAAATGATTTAATGTATTATATGGAAAATTTTAAAGTAGAGCAATTATCAGAAGAGGAAAAAAAAGTTATGTTTTTGAAAATTCAAGATGCCTATACTATTTTATCTGATGCAGATTTAAGAAAGCAGTATGACAGTTCGGTTCCATTTGATGAAACCATTCCCACCGCAAAAGACCTAGAAACAGCCAACAATTTTTATGATTTCTTGAGACCTATTTTCAAGAGAAATTCAAAATGGTCGGTGGTAAAGCCAGTGCCAGATATAGGTGATGAAAATACGGACATTAAAACCGTGAAACAGTTCTATGATTTTTGGTACTCTTTTACCAGCTGGAGAGATTTTTCTTGTCAAAACGAATATGATTATGAGCAAGCGGAATGCAGAGAAGAAAGGAGATGGATGGAAAAAGAAAACAAAAAGATACAAAAAAAAGCATCCCGACAAGAAAACCTTCGAATTCTAAAATTAGTGGATTTGGCATTTCAAAGAGACCCAAGATTAATCGCAGAGAAACAGAGAATTAAGTTAGAGAAGGAAAAAAAGAAACAAGAACAAGCACTTTTAGAAAGACAAAAAAAAATGGAATGGTTTAATCAAACAACAAATAAAAAAACACAGCCCAACAATGCCAAAAACGCAAATGCTTCCACTACAAATAATGCAAATGATGTCAATAGTAATTTAACTGCAAAGGAAAAAATGGCATTGAAAGTGTGGAAGTATCATATTAAATCAGTAGGCTATATTAAATTAACCCATTTTATAAAAACGGAAATGTTAGCAGATAAATTGACGACAATCCCATTTGAAGTAATGTGTGATTTTATATATGATATCTATTTGGTCTTGAATTTTGATTGCAATAACATTGATGAAATAGCACAGGAAAGAAGAAATCAAAAAAACTTAAATGAAAAAAAAATACAAGATGAATCTGCTCTTGTTACTGGAAAAAATGGGGATCTTCAAGGAACTGGAACTGGAAAAGATGATGCGAATTTGGTCAATTCTTCGAAAATAGATAAAGAAAACAATCAAAATGATACACGTGAAAATGGTAATGCTAGTAATATAAAAAATAACAATATGAAGAAGGGATTTTCCAAATCCAATTCGAAAAATTCTATGAATAAAAAAAACAACAGAAATAAAAATAATAATTACAGACAATCAGCGGATTCTAATAAATCGGCAGGATTTCTTGATATGATAAAAAATAAACAACTAACACAAGATGAATTGTTCGCACTACTTCAGGTTTTTAAAAAGTATATTCCTGATGCAGGTTTTATCAACGAAAATTATACCATGCCACAGAAATCGGATGAATGCATTTGTCAAATACAAACCAAAGAAAACAAAGATACACAAAATACACTAGATACACAAAAAAGAGAAGTAACAAGTGCTTCTGTAAGTACAGAAGAAACTGTAAATACTTCGTTAGAAAAGAAAGAACATATAAATGATCAGGAAAAAGAAGTAGAAACGTTAGAGAAAAAATCAGTATCTAATGGACAGGAAAAGGAAGTAAAAGATAAATCAAAACAATCACAAGAAGGAAATAATAATAATAATAATGATGATGTTGATGGTGCTAATGATGATCATAATGATGATCAGAATGATAATAGCCTAAAATGGAATGCACATGAAATTTCCTTATTAGCAAAAGCATTAAAAACATATCCAGGAGGAACCAAAGATAGATGGAATCTTATAGCAAATCAATTGAAAACAAAAAATGTAAAAGAAGTAATCAAAAAAACGAAGGAAATGTTTGAAAACGAAACATTAAAAAATTTGGGGAAAAAATTTGATGAAACGCCATTTGATCATTTTAAACAAGCAAATAAAGGAGTCATGAAAAAAATAGACGATGAATTAGATAGAAGAACAGGTAACACAGTCGATGAACAAGTAGAGCACTCTGATGATATGTATCACAATAATTGCACTGCCGATAACAAAGTCAGCTATAACAATCATGACAGTGAAGGAACTACCAAAGGAAAACCCTGGACAGAAGATGAACAAGATTTGTTAGAAAAGGCTTTAGTTAAATACCCCGCGACCATTCCAATTAAAGAAAGATTAAAGTTAATTTCTATGGAAATACCAACGAGAACGAGTGAAGAAATTGTAACACGCTTGAAACAAATTCGAGCAAAAATTTTAGCGCAGAAAGCAGGAAAATGAGAAAAAAACGAAAATGTACAAAAAAAAACAAAAAAAAAAACAAATTTCATATATCAGAAGAAAATAGAAAAATACTGAAATGCACAATTAACGTCATATGTGTACTGTGTTGGAAAGTTTCCTTACTTATGTTAACTATACGGATTGTCATACTTATAAACAATATTTCTTATTTGTGGCTTCTCTTTAAATAAAGCATTATATATTTGTGTTGGAATAATAAGAAATGGAACAGAATCGAAAACCAATTCGAAACGATTTCTATGACGGGTTTGAATTTGTTCTTCATTTTATTATATTGTTTTTTATAAGTATACATTAATATATATATATATATATACCTATATATATGTGAGTTGTTTTTCCTTTGTTTTATGGATTATCTGACAAAGTCAGTTACTATTTTTTTTTTTTTTTTCCTTTTTACGTTTTCTACATTCATAACATAACTTGTATTTGTCAGATATATTACTTACCTATTTATTATTATTATTATTATTTTTTTTTTTTCAAACTAGTTTTCATTGGACTAATTCGTCTCAACACTTCAATTTTTGTATTTACATTAGAACCTGTTTTCAGTAATTTCTATTTCTATTTATATTTATATTTGTGGTTGCGGTTGTGATTGTGATTGTGGTTTTAATTATGGTTTTAATTGTTATTGTAGTTGTAATAGAAAAAGGTTTCAACGCATGAACATTAAAACCTTACATCTGAATTGTTTGCTAAATTAAAAATTTGTGAATTCGATAAAAGGCGATTTCAGTTTTTTCTCTTTTTTTTTTTGAAAACGCTTAAAAATGCACAGGTTCAAAAAAAAAAGATACAAGAAACAAACTAGCAAGGTTTACACTGCGGAAAATAGAATGGAAATCTAAAAAGCATATACAAGTGGAATAAAACATAAAGGAAACAAGAAAAATAGGAGATAAATATAATTTTCTCGTTTCAATGAAGGAACAAAAAAAGCACATTGTACACACACACAAAAAACATTTATTTATAATATATTTCGAAGAAATACTTTTACAAAATGAGCTAGCTATTAAGGAATAATAAAACAAAAATTAAAATGGTACATGAAAAAAATGTAGGTAGGAAAAAAAACAAAAAAAAAAAGAGAAAGAGGAAGAAGAAGTGAAAAACAAGACAAGATAAATAAATTCGATGGATTATTAGTAGATTTCTGAATTGGTCTCATATATTTGTTTTATTCATGTTATCTGATTATTTTCTTAATTCCTATTGAGGCTCTTACACACAAATTGTTGTCTTATCGCTGTTTCTTTAAACGGTATCTACGACCTCCTTTTTTATCTCTCATAAATCTTTTATTTATAAGTCTGCTTTCATTTGGCATTTTATAAGTTCGTACCTTTTCTTTCGTCGGTACCCAAGGAATGGTAGATAATCCCATTCTTTTCTTTTTGTATTTTTTTTTCTGATGTTTTCTTATTTTGTAGTATCTTCTTCGTTTCGTGCTAATGGTGTTGTAGAATATTAACTGGAAAGGAATGTTCTTAATGAAATGTTTATAACATCCTATATTATTTTTAATAATATTATTATTTTTGATATTATTTTTGATATTATTATTATTATTATTATTATTACTATTATTATTATTATTACTATTATTATTATTATTACTAGTAGTAGTAGTAATAGTAGTATTAAAATATATACAACTCTTTAAAAAAGGATCGACCCGATAACTACATTTGTTCAGTGTATTAACAACATTATTAAAACAATGCTGCTTTGAAATTAACAAAGCATGGTCATTGTAGTAACATTTTCTTACAAAAGTGTGAACATATTTACATACTGTTATAATATGACTATTCTTAAAATTATTTTTTAGATTATTTTTCAGATTATTTTTCAACATAATAAGAAAGCAAAGAATGTGTCACTTTCTTCTATTTCAATATATATTTTTAAGTCGAAATATCTTTTTCTAATTTATAATGTGTATATTTTTATATGTAAATGTAAAATGCTTATTTCTTTAATGTATATTTAATCACAAGCATAATCGTTTTTTTTTTATCTCTTGATCTTACGCCTTACCGCACTTTGCGGTTTGTTATCACATATGTTTATTTCATTTATAATTATACATCTTCTGAGTTGTCTGTTGTTCTGTTTGTTTAATAATTAAAGATTCAATTAAAGCAAAAATACGGAAAAAAAGTAAAATACATTTTCATTTATTAAAAACAATGGAGTAATAAATGTTCAAACGTCATCTTTTTTACATATTGAAAATCATTTTTCATTTCTTTTATATTT